>ML269543.1:4560-27245 GCA_005239495.1 Nicotiana undulata | reverse complement strand
ACAATACAAAATCTAATGAGAAAAGGCTAAAATGAGTGGTAAAATCACCACTCATCAGCTACCCTCGGCATAAGCAAAAACATCTTCGATCATGTTCATGTCAGCTTCAAACAATCAAAAGGCTTCGAGAGAATTTAGCAATAGGGCAAAACATTCCGAGGTGCTCATTTATTGTCACATAACGACTCATAATCGAGGTTCTCATCCGTCCGGTGAAGATTCGGCGAACAAAATAACTTCAAATGAGACTTTAATGAGGTAAAAATATAGCCACACTAAAGGTCATACCGACCCAACGCGTAAGAGCCTTGGCGCCAACTTAAAAAGCCTCAGGAATAATTCAAAAAACCCAAGGGTCGATTAACTAAAATGCTTAAGGCAAATGCATAAAAAGCCTACGGGCCGACTAGAGTTCATACAGACCTAACGCGTAAGAGCCTAAGTGCCAACTTAAAAATCCTCAGGCTAATTCAAAAACCTAAGGGTCGATGAGCTCGAGTCGAAACCTGACTCGAATATTGAGCCCTAACCGATTAATTAAAAAGAGCCTAAGGGCCAATACATAAAGGCCCGCGGTCCAGCCTAAAAAGCCTCGTGGCTAATTCAAAACCCTAAGGGTCGATGAGTCCGAGTCGAAACCCGACATGAGGACCAATCCCCATAATGTTAACTAAAAAGCGCCTAAGGGCGAGGGAATGAAAGCCTATGGGCCAGCCTAACAAGCCTCAGGGCCAATCTAAGAACCTAAGGGTTTTTGATAATTCGTCGGACCAACTTTCGACAATTAAAATTTAGGACAAAAAGAAAATAGATGCAAGCAAGTTGAAAGATTCAGAAGATTTTCCATATATACATGTATTACAAATGTACATTCAGAAATGTTCCCACAGAGAGCCTTGCACAAAGCAAAAGAAAAAAAGAAAAAAAGAAAAAAAATGAGAAAGCGTAGTCTACTTCCCCCCCGGGGACTGTGGCTCTATCGGCCTCTTCTTCATTGTCTTCGGAGTCAGATACGAGGAATTTGGCATCGTATTCATCCACCCTGGCCGGCTCTATCTCTTATGAGAGATCGAAGCCCGTAACGTGGATCTCCTCAAGGGTTTCCCTTCGGGACCTGCATCGGGCATAGTCTTTCCTCCTGCTTTCATGATCAGAAGCCCCTCTCAACTCGGCTCGAGCATCGGCAACGTCATTCAAGTAGACGGCCACTTTTTTATCAGCCTTAGCTCAAATATCTTCAGCTTCAGCTCGTGCGTCCACGACCTCGGCCTTCATCTTCAAAAGGTAAGACTCAAGCCTTACGATCCTACTCACCTGCACTAAGCTATCTTCGCGAGCATTTCAGAGATGCACCTCGAGGGCAGAAACCTTGGCTAAGGCATTTTTTCTGGCAGCAAAATGGGCATCTATCTAAGCCTTTAGCCCATTGCACTCACGATCGTCGTGACCAACTTTTCCCCGAAGGCGTTCCAGGTCTTCTATATTTCTTTGCGGCTGTAATATCAAAATATTGATCTAAGAAGAGGGTAGTAGAAACATGTGTATCATCAAAAGCGGAGGATACCTGTTTTTCGAGGTAGTCCTCGTAATTCTGGGAACGATTCACCTCGTACCGAAGGTGCGTCAACTCCTTTTCCCTTTTATCACAAAGGAGCTTGAGGGTTTTCTCCCTGCCCAATGATTATCGCAATTGAGCCTCGTAGAGAAGCAGCTCGGACTTGAGCTTGTCAAAAGCCTATGAAAGACAAGCCCCAATTAGAGAACGAAAACATGAAGTGAAGAAAGATAAAAATATCTCCAACGCTTACCAAATAGCAAAACCGCTGAGCCTCCTCGAACGCTGAGCGAGAATCTCCTGGTCTAGCCTCTTCGGCCCCAATTGAAGCACCTGGAGGAGGAACATGATTGTTAGGTACCTCGCCCCTATTTGGCAGCCCTTTACTCCAAACTTCCCTCGAAGTACCTTGGACGGGAGGAGAAACTATCGGCTAAAGACCCTTTCCCATCGAAGTACCTTCGGCTGGGGAAGAAGACGGTGGTAAAAGAGGCACCACTCCCCAAAGACAGGAGCACCTCGGGCTTGACGTGCCCGACTTCTTCGCTTTTATACCTCTGGGAAGATCTTGCCTCACTGCAAGCTTCCTCGCCCATCGAAGGCTCATTTCACTTGTTATCATTCTTCGGCCCCGAAGCCGACAACCCCTCTTTCTCCCAAAGAGAGCACGGCCTCATATCAGGGAACCTTCTGACACCTGCATAAAGGAGGTTATTAAAAAAGAATGTTTTTCCTTAAAGGGTGGAGCCTAATGACACTCACCGTGAAGTTTGACCTCCTATATACCTTTCAACATGTCTCGCCACTTATGCTCGTCGTAAGACGAGCAAACCATCAGCCTCCTGGTTGAATCCGCCAAATCGGGGATATCACATGGCAACCACGGAGTCAAGAGTGGTAAACAAAAATGGTAAAACCACAAGTGTACTACTTACGTAGGAAATTCCATTTCTCAAGAAACGGTAGGAATTATGCGGGGATGATGTCGACGGTTCGCACTCGAAAAAAATGACTCATCCATCCTCAGTCATAACCTTCTTCATCCCTGGCGACGGGAGACCAAGTAGTCCGACATTGTAAAGTTACCAGACCTCTACAATGCAAGGGCCGGTTCAACTTGATGAGATGGCTGAGGGTAAACTCGAGGCTCGGCCTTTTCCACGAAAATTCTTAACATTAATACAATCCTCCAAGTGACAGATGAACCTGTGCCAGGGTGACTCGATATCTGTAACAAAACTCGGGCACGACCTTATCAAGAGGGCCCAACATAAAGTGGAACGTGTATACGTTCAAAAAACCCTCTACGTGAGCCGTGATATTCTCTCCCAGGGAAGGTGCCTGCAGTACCACCTTTTCTCCCCATCTACAATCTCTCCTCATCGCCTCAAGGTGTTTCTCTCCTATGGATGGGATGGACCTCGTTGCATGCTCCTGATGGCCCTGAACATCGGAAGGTCTCTCTAATATAGAATCCCTCCTCGAGACAAAGCGTACCGAGGCCAGCACACCAGAAGCTGGCGATGTACCACTGACCGAATGGGAAGAAAAGATAGAACATTCCTTTTGCTGGTAAGCGGGTTTGGATGTAGCAGCCATAACAATGGTGAAACAAGAAAAGGGAAACGAAAACTTAGGTGAATGCTCTGAGTTAAAATGGAGAAAAAGCTGGAGCAGGGAAGAAAGACTTTATAAAGAAGACAATTTCCCCAAGTAGCAAAGCCTTCAAATGAAGGAAGTGAATGCATATATAGGGCAAGAGGCGACTGATCGCCTGCTTTGAAGGACAATAAATACTGGACATTGCCTCTTTTGGGGAAGTGAACCAGTGGGCTCACCTCGATAACTTCACAGGTCTTGTCATATAAAGGACGCTATCCAAAGGCTCTAGTTCCCCGAGTCAATCTGACCTCGAGATGGTACCCTATCTCGATGACCTTCCCTATTATTATGAACTCTAAGAAGCCATCAAAGCCAGCCTAAACCTCGAGATGGTGCCCGATCTATAGGATCGCAGTTATTATATCTATGAATTCTAAGGAGTCATATAAGCCTACCTAGCCTCGGGACGGTACACGGTCCCGATGGGGTTTGTTACTATAAGTACGTGTTCGAAGGGAGCAATCAATCTAGCCTCTTGATGGTATCCAATATCGGGGGTTCTTGTTTTCATAATAATCTCTAAGGAGCTTGCCGATGCCAATCAAACCTTGAGATGGTGTCCGATCTCAGGGATCTCTACTGTTATAACTATGGGCTCTTGGAAGCCATCGCTATCAACCTTGCCTCGAGATGGTTCCCGGTCTTGAGAATCTTCATCACCACTCATACAATTTTCTAAACGAACTACTATTCCGACCTCGAGATGGTACCCGATCTCAAGGATCTCTGCCACTACAAGTATAAGCTCTAAAAAGAGCTGTCGAAGATCCACACGTCGATCTAGCCCGAGATGGTACCCGATATCAAGGGCCTTATTATTCTATGAATGGGCTCTGAAAATTCGACATTTATATTCGAAAGATTATCTAAGCACTGAAAAATTAAGGAGTATGTGTAGACACTGAGGAAGCCAGTTTTGTACGTGACTATGTTCTCCTCAACTTTGGGATCTCAACTTGTATTGCCTCCCCCCAGTGACAATGTGTTCTTACTCTCTCCACTTTATATATTATGCTGATATACCTAGACATTGGTTCGCACCGCCCCGGTGTGGAAGGAGGTCTATCGATGGTAAGGTCAGAAATTGTATTGAAATCACCAAGGATGCATTGTTCAATGCTCGATGGCATTTTTTATTTGCCCTTGGACGGGCGTGCGGAAGAAGAGATGCCCTCTTTTTGAGGTGCCGCCTTAGAAGTCTTAGCTAGAGCTACAACAATGTTTTATAAGAGAGAAGATGAAGAAACAAGCACAGAAGCAAGATGAATGCATAAGAGGTTAAAAGATAGCCCTAAAAACTCGAAGGTGGTTATAAAAGTATAAATGGCAAGCATTTGGGGCATATATAGAAGGCGTTTGAGAATGATTTGGGGAGCTGAAAAGTTGAACCAAATGGTTCGTGGACTTCTCGATAATCGTGTTGACAGCGACCTCCATGCATCCCTTGAGTCGTGTAATTTAATGCTCTGACAGGGTGACATCGCGATGGGGATATCGATGTGGCAAGTTTTCCATACTGTTTCTTATCATTTGACTCTAAGAAACGCGGGGACTTGAAATGGCCAGATTTGAGGTGGTCGTGGCCGGCATCAAAGGTGATGATAAAGCATCGAAGTTTAAGATCGACGTCAAGGCCATCCAGGCAAAGGACAAGAGCATAGTAGATCATGAAAAATTTAAAGCTCGGAGGGAAGCGCTTGAGGAAGCTCATGCCATCAATATTATTGCCGAGATCGAAAAAGCCAAAGCGGAAGAAGCCCGGGCCCGAAAGCAGGCCTTCCGTGAGGAAGACTCCGATAACTTAAGTAAGTCAAAAGATAAGGAATATCCCGAGGATGAATATGTGACCTTCAATGAAGATAAATCCACTTAGCACATTGTATTTCTTTTTTGTTCTTCATATTTCATTTTTTCGGCCGTTTTAGCCGTTGTAAATATTTTTACTAGGCCGATTTATCCCCTGTAAAAAATTATACTATATAATTGTATGGTTTTCTTTTTTCTTTTGGCTCTTAAATAGTTCACTTTCTTTGTTATTTGCACTCACAAAGGTTGAAACGCCTTAGCATGAAACAATAAGGTTGTGTTCGAGTGTTCGAACAAACCTTGCCTTTATTGCCATTTTGGGTTAAGCCGTTATAGGGGTTCGAGGTCATCAAAGTTATTCCATTAAAATATCTTATGTTTTATGACATTGCCGAGGGTAGCCTTTAGAACCGTTGTGAAAGGATGTTTTCTTTTTCGAATGCCTATTTTTGTTACGGAATTCAGACGTCTCTGAGCCGTGTTAAATTTGTCGTAACCTTTTAGTTCAGGAGCTGCGCATTCGACTTGTATAGTCCCCGAGTGGGGTGGCCGTGGCCTTTAAAAGTCGGGGAGTTTACTATTAGGTCTTTTTCCCCGAGGCCCTATTGATACGCTCAAATTACACCTTAAAATAGTGTAAAGCAATCGATGTCAAATATAGTAACCCAAATAGGTTGGGGTCGAATCCCACAGGGAATAGGCGTAAAAAGTTTACCTAAGTAGTGTGAAGCTTAACTTAAATTGTATTTCTATTCCGTTAGAGTGACAAGAGTATTGTAATTGATTGTATGATAATTGATTGAACTAGTAGCAAATAGGATTTTATAAGATTGTAATTAATTTAGTAAACTAAACCAAGGTTGTGTCCCCTTCAATGAAATGTAATGCTATCGGTGTTAATATGATATATTTATAATGGAAGGTCCTTTTGATATTCAAATGATTTTTAAGTGACTACCCAATATTTTACAATAGTTTGGTAGTATTTCCCTTTTATGATTTTTCCAAATATAAAAGAGTTGCAATGAAGACTAATCATTTTATGCCAAATAAAACCCACTTATTCCTAAGCAATTCTATTAAACAAGGTTTAACACCTTGAGTCTTTGATAATTACATTTACCAAATCCTAACCCACTTTTTCAAGTAAGGATAGAATATAATGGCCCTTGCTAATGTTTGCAACCACCAACAATAAATGAATAATAGGAAATAAATATATATCAACCAACTATTATATATATTCAATTTTAAACACCCATTTAGGGTCCACAACCTTAGTATTTAAAGCTAGCTACACGTGCTAAAATACAAAAATATGAGAATATTAAATGTCATAAAGCTTACAAAGTGCAATATTCTTCACTCTCAAACTTCCAAAAGATGGGAATATTAAAACCTTGGAATGTAGCTCATTTTTCATACAAGATGCCCCCACAAAACCCTAATAAGTCTGTTTACAGTGGGCTAAAAATCGGGGCGTATTTCGAAAAAAAAAACCTTTCCAGGTCAATTATGTGACCGCATATCTGTCGCATAACAGACATGAGGTTTGCATTCTCTACAAAACCATCGCTTCTTCACAACCCTAGGTTACAGGTCGCATATTGATTATGCAGTCCGCATTGTTGATATGCAACTGCATCTTGCCATCGCTTTTTTGGACTCATCAATGCCTACTGGGGATTTGCGATCAATTATGCGGCCCGTAGACTTGTTATGCGGTCGCATAATGGACCGCATTTCCTCCGCTTGAATTGGCCAAACACCCTGTTGTGATTTGCGGCCTCCATGAGTATTATGTGGTCCGCATGTCTGGTTTGAGGTCCGCATGTTCAGTTTGCGATCGCATTTTGTCTTCTTCTGATTTTTTGCGGCTTTTTGATTTCATTTACATGTTTTTTGGGTCCTCAAGCCTCATGCACTGCAAAACATAAAAATTACATAAGCATAACAGGCAATTGCATTGGAAACGATCTAAAATCTAAGCAATTGGTATTAAATGTGCCGAAATTCTCCGGCACATCAACACCCCCAACTTAAACTCTTGCTTGTCCTCAAGCAACTACAACAACACTATCCCATTCTAGACTCCAACTACACGATATGGAACAATAGTGACCATGGACGATGTTAATCGCCAGTTTTACAAGCATGCACTTTCGTTTATTTACCATTCATGAACAACCATTGTTATTTACAAAGAAGCTAATCAACTTGTGAACGTTGAGCCTCAACCAATTTGACAAAACGTTACTCTCAGCTAAGTGCACTTGCATTCGAAACCTCGCAGTTCATGTGCCCTCACTAGAAAGAAGGTCCCAAAAATCAGAACATTTACAATGACACCACACGGGACAAATTCACAAGAACACTCACTCTCACAACAAATTTCAAGTGTTACTACATATCATGCCGTATGCTTTTCCTTATTTTAATTCGTCGCATATTCTAAGAACGTTCGGTTGGAGATCCCATAAGGACTTTTTTAGCTTGTAATGTAGGTTTAGGGAAGGGTCGGATAAACATTTGGGATACAAGTGACTATACCCTCCTTGAACACTACTCACATTGTTCTTTCTCGCTGCTCTTTGTTTATTTTCAACCCACACAACCCTCATTGGTGTCTAGTTACCAACATAGAACCACCTTAAATACCTTGCTAATTTTCTTCAAGGCTCCATATTTACATGCATACATATATCTCTTTTTTATATTTATATTTTTGTATATTTTGGTTTTTGGAGATTGAGTAACTTTACATGAACACTTTGAGGTTTATGGTCCTAAACTCAATATACAACCTTATCAATTTCCACTTGACACCACACCCTCAACTTTGGCTTTTAGCCTCATTCTCACTTGTTCAAGGAGGGACTAGATCAAAGAAGGAATTATTTTACAAAAGAAGAAAGGTTTGTAATGAGGTGGCCAAGAAAAGGTTAAAGGCTCAAACGGGGTAACTAGTGATAATATTTATACAATGGGTAGCTTGAAAGGCTAAATGGATTTTCAAATAACATAAAGACTGCCTAAGGTCATCTCTCCAACCAAATGTAATTATCATTAGGATTGAAAGACCAACCTGGCAAGTTCTAGATGACAGAAGTAAACACAATAATTAATTACAAAAAGACTAACACACATGGCACATGAACTGTTTGACTCAACATAGTTTTAGCTCTCGAATCAACACTTGGCAACTCAAAGCTTTCATCATATTATATGTATATCAACGGAAGGGTACAATTTATTTATAGACATACATGCTTGAAACTAGACAATTACACCAAACCAGTTAAAATGTTTCATACTACTGCCATGGTTCTACTATTACACCCTTGGAAAAGAACCCAGTGAAGAAAAACCAAGGGGAATTCATTGCTAATTACTAAAGATGTACATGCATACAACTATCTAATTATTTTTTGTTTTTTTTATATATACAAAGATTACACAAATATATACGAGAGTTAAAGAAAAATTTTCTTATATATACCAAGATCACAAAAATATGTACAAGAGTCAAAGATTACAAAAATACATACAAGGCTATCCCACCCCAAACAGAAAAGCATGCATCGTCCCTAATGCATAAGAATTCTAAAACAGAGTTTAGGGGCTCCTTGGGGCGTACTAAGCGCTATGGGAGTTTGAAGCATGCTGAATGGTGGTAGGGTCACCCTATGATACTGAAGTTGGGGCTGATGGGATATCAGCCGTAGGAGTGAACTCCACTTATGGAGGAGAGGTCTCCAACTGCCTTGATGACGGAACTGGGGCATGTGAGCTGCTAGCCTCGCCTGCTGATAACTGAGTGGTCAATGGATTGTCTTGGGTGACCATATCTGCTAGCGAGTGTGTTATCGCCTACTGTATAACTTCTTCTTCTTCTTCTTCTTCTTCTTCTGCAGCTTTAATGACAGTAACCTGCTTACCTTTACCCTGAGGACCCTCATCCTCCTCGGACAATGCGTCCTCATCAGTCTCCTCCTCATCTGTCTCCCCATCCTCGAACTTTGCAGTGTGTCCGGAATCTTCCCAGAATGGATGTCAATGGGTGCAAGGGGAGATGAAGTCTGGGAAGTTCTGACAGTCTATGGCTCGGGAGCTGTCATCAAGGTTGTGAAGTCAAGATCTAACCCAGCAATGGACGTGCCAGCTCCCTGCTCTCTTTCCTTTGGCATAAAGGAAAATAGATCGAACTCCAGGTTTTGCATTTTGTGGAGCTCACCCTTCAGTGTATCAACATCTGTACGGAGCTTTGGTAGGCCTCTAACCTCACCCCGCTCAACTCTCTCCGGCCTCACCTCAATCTACTTCAGGTTATCCTCGTAAGATGTATGCTGCTATTGGAGTGCCATCACTGAGGATTGGAAGGGAGTCAATGCCTACCTGATAAGTGTGGGGAGGTCCTTCAGAAGCCGGTCTACCTTAGCATTTGTATGCTGAGCAAAGAGACCTAGCCTTGAAGGAGTTGGCAGTGCGATAGAAGGCTGGGCAATGGTGGCATGTGAAGTGGGTTGTGGAATTGTAGTGGATGCCACTGTGGCCTGAGGAGATATAGGTGTCTGGGACTCTGAGATGTCTGTATCAGTAGGACTGGGGATCTGAATCTTTGGAGGAGCAGCACTCTCATGTGGCACTATGTCACTAATGCGCGTGATATCAATATCCTTCAACGTTTTCACTGTCTAGTCATGGTGCGGCAATTGATGGACTTCCACATCATTACATAGAGCTGTGATCAAGCACGAGAATGGAAGTGACGTGGCCGTCTGGTATCAATGCAAGCAATGAGAAGGATCTTCTGAATGTTTATATCATTTTCATTCCTAGAAGGTATCAGGCGAGAGGTGACAAAGCTGAGCCAGAATCGACCCTCTCGTGTGAGATCTTCCTTGAAAATTTTATGGGCAGGGTCAATCCAAGATGGGTCCCCTTTGCTATCACTTATGCTATCTAGGCATGCTCACTATCCTTGTTGGCCCATTTGGTATCACACTTAGCTGTTCCCGATCTCCAACTTGGGAAATACAGATCATTTATAGTGCCCTTGTCGCATAGCACTTGCTTCCCTCGAACCAAGATTGTTTCATAGAAGACTTTGTTGCGCTTGTGATGAGGTGTTCTGGAAGCTCCATAGGATGCGTAAATTCTCGCACCAGTGTTTCATTGAAATCCTGAGGGACCTCAGTGAAGCATTCCCAGTTTCTTGCCATAATGTTCTCCAGTATGTTGGGGTAATGCTCCTGTAACCCGTTCAAGCTCAGTTGTTTCTCTTACATGATTTTCCGTTTGTTAAGCCCTTCTTTGTACAAGCTCACAGATCCTGTGACCCCAAAACAAAGTTGTCACGACCCGAAATCCCACCTTTGGTCCATGACTGTGTCTAACGTTGAACCCGCTAGACAAGCCAACGTTTGAACTAAATAAAACTCATTAACAACTAAAACGAACAAGATAACTAAGGCAGCGATGCTCAACAATATGAAGGTTAACAAATTACCAAAAATAATATAGCAACTTCGAAATAAAACCCATATACAAATCCCAGAACTGGTGTCACATACTCACGAACTGTCTAAGAGATTACTAAAACAAAGGTCTGAAAATAAGTACATATGACTGTCTTTGAACTATAAGATAAGACAGAGCTGAAAGTGAAGGGTAGAAGGTGACGCCAAGGCCCACGAACGTCTGCGGGTCTACCTCGATGTCTCCTGTATGAACTGATGGAATGCTCCGACCGTCAGTGACCACCGGGTCCGGCTGCGTAGTCTGCACAACATAAAGAAGTGCAGGTGTAGCATCAGTACAACCGACCCCATGTACTGAGTAAGTGCCGAGCCTAACCTCGGCGAAGTAGTGACGAGGCTAGGACCGACAACAATATATGTACCTGTGCAATTCTATATAATAACAGGAAAATATCGACGGAATTAAGCAAGTAAAAGAGATACGGGGAGAACACGCTGGGGTAAAAGGGGCAACAAAATACTAGCACAGTAGAACAGGGTAATAACTGAAGTGTAAAAGTAAAAGTAGGACTTTAACATCTCAAGACACATAATGAACATCAAAAGGAACGGCATGTCCCCTCGTGCATAATCTCACAGTCACTCTGCACGGAATGTCCCCTCGTGCATAAATAGTAACACTCGGCACGGAATGTCCCATCATGCAATAAATAATCAACGATCAACACGGCATGTCCCCTCGTGTGATAAATAACAAACAATCAGCACGGTATGTCCCCTCGTGCAATAAATAATAAATGATCAACACGACATGTCCCCTCGTGTGATAAATAATAAACGATTAGAACGGCATGTCCCCTCGTGCAATAAATAATAAATGATCAACACGACATGTCCCCTCGTGTGATAAATAATAAACGATTAGAACGGCATGTCCCCTCGTGCAATAAATAATAAACGATCAACACGGCATGTCCCCTCGTGTGATAAATAACAAACAATCAGCACAACATGTCCCCTCGTGCAATAAATAATAAACGATCAACACGGCATGTCCCCTCATGTGATAAATAACAAACAATCAGCACCGCATGTCCCCTGGTGCAATAAATAATAAATGATCAACACGACATGTCCCATCGTGTGATAAATAACAAACAATCAGCACGACATGTCCCCTCGTGCAATAAATAATATAAAAGCAACAATATAATGTGAAAATCAACAATAAGAAGTCTCAAGTGTATGGAAATACTCAATAAAATTCTATCGTCCCCGCAAGGGACTCAGCTATAACCAACCTCGCATCAGAAATACAATTTCAACAGTAAAAGCCTCAACTGAAACAAATAACACAATAACTCCCCATGTCATGAAACAACATCAAGGTATCACTTCTAAATCACAAATTACTCATAGTACAGAGAATATTAAGAACACGGTATGATTCATCACAATTGACTCACGGGAATGCTTGACCGCAACATATAGGCATTCGTCACCCCGCCTATACGTTGGACATGAATTACACATAGCAAATAAGACTCGATACCTAATCCCTCAAGCTAAGGTTAGGCCAAACACTTACCTCGGCTCCAAAGTGCAAGTCAAGCCTCTAATACCGCCTTTCCTTTAGAATCCGACTCCGAAACAATAATATCTAGACATAATTGACTTAATAACATCAGTAATTATTCAAGAACTCAATCCCAACGCCTAATTACCCATTTTCTACCATTCTTCCAAAAATACCAAAATTTGACCCCGGGCCCGCTTGGTCCAAACACGAGGCTCGGACCAAAACCCGATTACCCATATCTCCACGAGCCTGAATGTACAATTTGCTTTAGAATCCGACCCCAAAACGAGGTTGAATTCCCAAAAATTCCATAAACCTAACTCTACCCGAAAACCCCTAATTTCTACCTTGTTTTCATGATTTTAGGCCTAGGTTCTAGTGACTAGGGAAGGAAATTGGAAGAAATTGGTGTTAGGAACACTTACCCAAATGGTTATGGAGGAGAAAATGGCTTGGAGGTCTTCAATGGGGCTTGGAGAAGAAGAAGGAAGTGAAATTTATGAAAATCCCGTATGGTATTCTTTTTTTGGGGAATTTTAATAACTTGGAAAAACTACCCTTCGCGTTCACGGGCCCCTGGCCGCGTTCGCGAAGAGTTGACTAACCTAACCTATGCGTTCGCGAGTCCTTTGCCGCATTCGTGTAGGTTTGACCCCACTGGCCTACGCGTTCGAGAGCATAGGGCCGCGTTCGCGAAGAACAAACTACCCAGCCCCTCCCCCCAGGCCCCAGCCTAACACTACGCGTTTGCACCCCTGGGGACGCGTTCGCGTATAAGCACTGTCCAGTGCTCCGCGTTCGCGTCTTCCTCTACGCGTTCGCGTAGAGTAAAATCCCAGGCCACAATAATTACCCTTTGCGTTCGCGAAGGGTATTACACCAGACACCAGCAAATCATCAAAAACACTAGATTTTTCCTTTTTTTCACACCCCGTGAGCTACCCGAAACTCACCCGAGCCCTCGGGTCTCAAAACCAAACACACACGACTCCCAAAACATCATACGGACTTGTTCAGGCTTTTAAACCTCAAAACTCATAGAAACTTCTTAAAACTTCATAAAGCTTAACATTTCCAATTTAATTCCGAATCACGTCATTCCAAGTTCGTTCTACACCAAATTTCACGGATAAGTCACATAACATATATTAAACCTGTTCTGGGCTCCGGAACCATAATACGGGTCTGGTAACACGGTTTTCACATAATTATTCATTTTCAAAAGCCTTTATTATTTTCAGAAAACAATTTCCTTTAAAAATTCATTTCTCGGGCTTGGGACCTCGGAATTCGATTCCGGGCGTACGTCCAAGTCCTATATTTTTCTACGGACCCTCCGGGACCGTTAAATCACGGGTCCCGGTCCGTTTACAAAAAATGTTGACCAAAGTCAACTTTATTCAATTATTTATTATAAGAACTCCATTTTTATCAGATTTTCACATAGAAGCTTCCCGGCTACACGTCGTGGCTGTGCACGCATACCGAGGTGATAATCAACGGAGGATTTTGGAGCCTCGGAACACAGATATAGCTAAAATTACTTAGGATGACCTTTTGGGTCATCACAGACGTAGTATATCCTCTCCTTTTTTTCTTCTTTCCTCAGCCTGTAAGTCGACTGGCGGCAAGGTCTCCTCCTCATCATACTAGGAGGAGTGTTCAGCAACAACTCGGGATGTTTCTGGTCGTGGACGCTTGGCATGTTGTGCATGTTGGCCGGTGGAAGCCCATTTTTGTCCACGAGCAGATGGAGAGCGAGTAGCAATAGATTCCTGGAAGCCATATCTGCAAAGAACCTAAGTGTTAGAGACATAGCAGACATAAGATAAACTTTTTGCAAAGAAAGTAGAAACTGCGACGGGTTATGCGGTCGCATAACCGTTATGCGGACCACGAACTTGTCGCAAATTTGTAGGACGATAGGTGAATTTCAGTTATGCGATGGGGTATGCGATCGCATAACCACTATGCGGTTCGCATTCCTATCAAAAAACTGTATGCCCATAAAGGTCAACAACTATGCGACCGCAAAAAGCACTGCAAACATGAATTTGCGATCACAAACATGTCGCACACAACAGTTCAAAAGAGGCCACAACTGTCCTGGTTTGCGTTGGATTTGCGATCCGCATAACACATATGAGATCGCAAAAGCCTTCACGTTATTACATTTCACCAGGCTCCCTAGGGGTTTCCTATGCGGCAATTATGCAGACCGCAAATAACGTATGTGGACCACAAAAGGGTCATCGTCCCCACATTTTGCTTCTAAACCAAACAACCGTGATCCCTAATTCACTATCCCACAAATTTGCTCAATAAAACACCTAGGGTAACGTGTTACGAGCAGATGAATAAAGGGACACCCAAGAACTATCTCAAACGGAAACAATCACACAACAAGAGTAAAAATCTAACTTATAGAAAATGAAGAGGGGAAGAAGACATACCAGATGTAGACGAAATGAGAGAAGAGGCTATGAATGAGACGATCTTGGTTTCGATCAGTGGATGTGTTGTTCAAATGTCTACTTCCAAATTAGTCGTTCCCCCTTTTTTTTGTTTTTTTTTGTTTTGTTTTAGTGTAATATGTGTGCGTGGGAGTGCCTGTGTGCATACCTGGTAGCTTAAGCTAACTCATGCCCTTGAACATGATCGATTGGAATCTCGAAGGCAGGATCTCGAGGAGGTACATGCAAAGGGTTTTGATCTTTCTACTGCGATCGAGAAAGTGAAGGCTTTAGAAGAAGAATCGACAGCATTGCTTACTTTTGATGAGGATTCAGCTAGTGGCTCAGCGAGCAGCGAAGATGAAGACGAATTCCCTGATGGGTATGAGGTCGTCGATGACCAGGGTGATGAGGGCCAAGCCGTCAAGGGCACAACTCCTGAGGGAACGTCATACGATCGAGTGACCCCGATAGAGGATTAGGCTTTTGATTTTTCCTTTTTTGTGCAAGGGCTCCATGTGGGAGCTTTGTAAATATGTTTTGTGAACTTTATTATATGAAAAGGAACTTTTTGCTTCATCTTTGTTCTTCGTCAATTCCTTTCTTTCCTTTACTCTTGAAATGAAATTTGATGCTCGTTAATGATCAGTCTGATGTGTTGGACTTAGAATATAAATCCCTTAGGTTTCTGTGCTAATATATAAGACCGATAATAAGTGACTACTTAGGGTTTGATCTTCGAGCTAAGCTTTAGCTCGGGAATTTCGAGTCCGAACTTAGGTGAGGTCACGAGCACAGTGTGCTTTGGCTTTTAAGTTCTTTAGGTATCGACCCTTAGGTTTTTAAAACATCGGCCCTTACGCGTTTTTCAATTTGTCCCTTAGGCTCTTTATATTGGTCCTTAGGCTCTTTAGGCTGGACCTTAGGCTTTTTATGTTGGCCCTTAGGCTCTTTGCATACGACTAAAAATGGTAAGGCCCATTTTTTGTTCGTTATGACATTCGGTGGCTTATTTGTGTTAGATCCCAGGCATGGCCCAAGGTCCGACCTTGAGCCTCCGTTATGCTCAACCTCGAGGAAATATGAGCTCAAGATTGGCATAGGAGGATGGCACAAAGATATAGGCAAACAACTATGCAACAAAGTACGATTCCGTACTCAGACATTGACTAACCGAATCAATCACAAATCTTTGTAATAAATGATAATGTGCTATGTTAGGATTTCCCCTCAGATATAAAGGGGACCCTTATTATGTTTTAGACGGGATATATTTAATACAAAGGCACAAAAACATTCCATGCTTTATTACTCAAACATTCTTTATTCCCCTCTACTAGCTCATTTACTTACATTTACTGCTTTCTATTAATTGTTCTTCATTTAAAGCTTATTATTGATCATAAAAAGCATACTCTGAAGCCTGTAAGTTTGTAATAGCTTCATCGACCATCCGGCGATAGCCCCGAGCCTCGACCCTGAGGACCCCAGAGGCCAACATCGAGCCTCCGAGTTAAGGCATCACGATTTGCTTATCTTCGTTTTCTTTACTGCTTTTAGGCTATTTATTCCAACTACCCTTAGTATCAACTGCATAACAACTAGCATTAAAATAGATTGCATATTTTTAGAACCACTTAATCAAATATAATTGTAATTACCATTGTCAAGGTAAACAGTTTGGCGCCCACCGTGGGGCTAAAAATAATATTGCTTGTTTTAGTGCTAGTTCGCTGAAGAAACGCATGTTATCTTTCACACTTTTTCTTGTCCAAGAACCTTTATTTCAGGTCAAAATTTCGGATTCAGCAAACTCATACGAAGGTAGCATCTCTAAGGAGTTTGGGGAGAATGCTATAGCCATCCCAAATGCTGGTATACCGCCGCAAGACCGCAGTAGTACGCTGGAGCTAACCCCGAGGATGCGAGCTCGAGCAGCGCCCGACATCAAGATACCAGGTCCCACACTAGTAGGGGTTCGCGCCGAGAGGATCAACACGAAGCACGAAGGACTGTCACGCAAAGGGAAGAAGGATCCAACCTCCGTATAATCTTAGAAAAGCTACAGACATAACAAACGGATATCACCCAGCTGCAAAACAATCAACAAATCTTGAGCGCAGTGGCATCGGGGATGACCTCACGAATGCGACGATTGTCGAAAAGGTCAGATGATGATGTGCTAGCAACAAACCCCGCTATCATAAAAATGCTCGAGGGCCTCGTAAAGTGTCTATAATCAAGGCTCCCGGAAAGAGCCGAAGTCATACAGGGTAAGAGTATCAACCTTACTTCAAGAATAGGGGAGATGCTGTGAGAAGCGAGGCACTCCATGTCAATAGAAAGGTAGACCGAGGTCGAACCCCACTAGGATCGGTGATCAAACTTAGAACCGAAGGATACCCAGAATCGATGGAAGTGCCCTCATCTTTCGAATACAACTTCGGTGCTGGCGCTGCAGGTGCTATAGTGGCTATGGGCAGAATCAAGTACACCGAATGTCCAAGGCCCGTATTATTAGATCCTTCGTGAAGAAACCCTAATATAGTGTGCGAATTCCACGGCGCGCACGGCCATAGGACCAAAGATTACATCTACGAGAGGAAACAACCCGACTAATTTGCAAATGATACCTCAGAGAGTTTGTTCACAGCTGAGCCATAGTACACACTTATGGAAGAAAACCAGCCTAAAGAAGCGGAGCGAGTCGGTCGCACAACTATCGGCGGGAACGACATTTCGCAAAAAAGCCCATGGCCAAGCGTATATCCACAACAGCGGCATGATTTGTTCGGGACTCAAAAGACGTGGCCAGGTAAGAAAAACTCGGCTCGAGTCATGGCAGGAGATCGTCTAAAAGCAAGGTACGCAATTCCTTACCTACAAAACTCCATGAGATTAAAACACTTACGTCGACTGGTACGTCCCGAACCAAACTCCTTCTTTTCCATACCTGCTTCAATGTCTATCGTCTGGGATCGATTTTCGCCCACTGAGCATGAAAGGAATTATCGAATGGGCTATCAAAATCCCAAATCTATGCAGATCTTTCTACCAGCCTGCGCTTGCTCCGATATGAGGAGGAACCTCTGGCAAAAATGAGTATATCTTTAGGGATATGGACTACATTTCCCCAAGGGTTCTCAGACGATGGAGGGATCGGGCTAGGGACAATTTCGAGGCCGCCTATGAATGGCATAATCGTCCAACTTACAAAGGCCTTAAAGTCAACTAACAACCAAACTGAGTACGATGTTATGACAACAGGTTCGGAGGCGGCTGAAGGGTAGGAGTCGAAGTCTCCTGGGAGAAGCATGTTCCCTTCCCAAGAGATAGGTCGGGTAAGGGAGAGCTTCGAAAAGGCAGAGTGCAAAAGTGCCCGGACATGGTTCTAGTCGTGCGATCACACCGCAGGGAGAAAATCCCAAAATGGAAAGCGAGAGCGATACCCTCTCAAAACTCGCCAAAAGCAATGATCTACCCCCTGGAGCGCTCATCCATCCAACTTTACATAAGACACTCCATAAAACCGTGAAGCGGCTTGCGGATGTCATCCTGGCACCCCTTATCCTGATCGAATAGATAACCACCGCGGTACCTCTGCTGCGTCCGCTCACAAAAGAGAAGGCTGATGCCATCGGCTAACTTACTCTATTTTACGGCTAACTATTCCTCAAAGTAGGAAGAAGCGCAGCCCCTAGGGGAGGTGGCTCAGCACGGGACCATATCCTTCTTCGGCACCATCAGGGGCCAACCCGCATGTCAGATTAGGCGAATAATAAGGAGAAGCCAATCAGAAGCAGGGTCAACTGAAGAACACAAACTCAGAAGGTCTTGCCAATGCCTCATGACCCCCGTACTGATAAATCAGCCGAATTCGGGAGCCGAACCGACATCCAAAATTTGAAAAAGGGGGTCAGAAACACAAAAGATAGACGAAGGGGTACGCCGCTCCAGAGTCTTGTGGGCATATCACAAAATTCCAAAATCTGAGCATGAGAGGAAATGTCTTCTTTTTTAGCGGTCGAGACCTAGCCCACAACACTAGTCGAAGAGGTAAAAACAAGACGCTAGAATCCATCCTGCCAGGGGAAATTCGAGCAACAAAGACATGACAAAAGCCCTCGGGTTCACAGATAAAAGATTGGGAGCTCGGTCAGTTCAATTAGCTGTCCAAAACAAAAGGCCACACACCGATATTTTGGAGTCGGGGACTCGGCCTCAAGAGAGGCCACCCCAAAACATTTGAGGCCCTAAATGATGCAGGGCCGAGACAAGCTCAAGCTGGAAGGGGCCATACCGTGCTCGCGTAAAAATCTGCAAGAAACCGTGCATGATCAGCACCTCGGCAGACGAATAGCCTCCAAGTGAATTAAACACACCCCTGCCCAGACACTGTCGTCGCTAAGGTAAAACCATACTCCCGTTCTCATTCATATATCCTTAACTAACTTCTACAAATGCCTGGCGGAAGAAATCAAGACACCCATCAGCTACAAAAGACCCGTTGGGATACACTAGCGTACGTTGCACTCTTTTCCTTCGATCTGGTTTTATCCTTAAAAAGGGTTTTACCGACAAGGTTTATAACGAGGAAACATTTATGCTCTATTCAAGGGAAGCTCAACCAAGTATCATATGCTCCTTTCTGATCAACCTCAAATGCTGGGAAGCATATCACCCGCCTAGGAGAAACAACCGAAGAAAGTCTCGATAGGAGAATAATGTAACGGGCCAAAATATTAAGTGAACTGCGCCTGCTTAGGATGATCGAGCCTTCAAAAATGAAAAATGTGCACACATATACCTGATAATCAATAGGAGCAACTTTTATACAAGCTTCGCTCCTTCAAAACGATTTTTCATCACCTATAATTGCTCTAGAACCACTGAATTCCCGAACACTCGTGGACTGATACCAAAACACAAATGAGGCAGTAAAATCCTGAATGGGTAACCTCGAGCCCAAAAGTAATCTGAGGGCAGTTTCAAGACCACAAGTCCTCAGGACATGATCAAAGCTATAAGTCATACGGGCATGAACGAGATCACAATGCCGTAAGTGGGTATATCAAAATAACAAGGCCCAATCCCGATTTCTAAGCCAGGGCTATAAATTCGAACTTGTAAGAACCATAAAAAGGCATACCCTCGGATATAGATTCCGAAGATATGATATTCGTGGGTTAATGGCTTCGGCCAAAACAAGACGACTCCGTTCGATAGTCTACGACCAAACTAACGCAACTCGAGGACGCCTGACTGTTGCGATGAAATTAACTTCTTCAAAATTATTTTGGAAAGAACCAGTTAAAATCATGCTCCCTTTAGTGCAAGCAACAAAGAACTTCGAACATTTTCATGTCGGCTCAAAAAAAGAGCTTCGATCATTTTCATGTCCTTTCCAAGCAACGATAAGGCTCGGGATAATTCATAAAAAAGGGCAAAACCTTCTGAGGTGTCCATCTGTCGCCACATAGCAGTTCATAATCGAGGTCCTTTAATGGGCCGTCGAAGAGTCGGGCGAACACAAAAACTTTGAAACAAAAGTCACAGAGAATATATCTATACTAAAGTCGCGTAAGAGCCTTGAAGCCAGCGCAAAAATCCTCTAGGCTAATAAAAAACTTAAAGGGTCGATGAGCCCGAGCCATAACTTGGCTCGATGATTGAGCCCGAAATGGTTAACTAAAATGCGTAAGAGCATTGACGCCATCTTGAAAAAGATTCAGGGCTAACTTAAAACTTTAGGGTTGATGAACTTGAATAACGACCCGACTCGAGGACTGAACCCGGAACTGTGAACCAAAGATCCTAAGGGCAAACGCATGAGAGCCTCCACGCCGACATCACAAAACCTACGGGTCAGCTGAAGGTCACTTCAGCCTCACACTTTGGAAGCATAAAACGCATGTTTGGAAATGCCTCAGGGCTAATTCAAAAGACCTGGAGGCCGAAGAGCGTAGTCCAAAACTCGATTCGGGGACTGAAACCCGAAGGGTTGAATCTATTGGACATGGCGATCTAGTAAGCCTTGCAATCTAGCGAAAAAGGAAAAAGAGAAAACAAAAGATGACAGAAGATGAAAGACTCCTTATATACAGGGAAAACCTGAAGAAACATATTTACATGACTCATGCCCTAAGCCGATGTAGAGAAGAAACGAACATAACCCAAATCCACCACCAGAGCTGCGTCTTCGCTGGCTTCTTGGGAGGTCGTGCCCTCTGCGGTTCCAGTTTTTGCCCCAGGACCTCCAACGACTTCTCTCCCCTCGGGACATCGCCTTCATCACCACTATCTTCCGAGCTATCGCTCAATTCACCCTCAAAAGTAATCAAGACAGCGGCCTCCTCTTCTAGGGATTTCACCCTCTCGATCTCAGCAATTAGATCAACGCCCCAGCGCAAATATCCTCTAGGGTCTCCCTCCGAGATTTTAAACGGGCATTCTTCACAACTCAGGCCAATTTTCAACCGTCCTTTTCTGACACCCTCCCGGCATAAGCATTCGTTGCAACGACGTCCTCTCTGTACCAGAAAATAAGCACCTCAACTTCAGTTCTGGTTGCGGATAACGCGTCAGCCAATTCGGCAAGACGATCTTGGTATTTATTGCACTTCGCCCGCGCATCACGAAGTTGGTGCTAAAAGAAGGTCACTCTCCCCTAGAGGGTTCCCCTCTCGGCAGTCAACTTACTCGCGTGCCGTTTGAGTTCGAGAATCTCGGCACCCTGAGTTCGGATTTCCTATTTCATCATAGCATCTTTCTTTTCAAACTGCAAAGAAATAGTCCGAGATGGATCACTGTTGATACCCAATGTTTTCCAAAATAGTTTTAAAATGCATATATTTCTTCAAAATCATGCATTACCATCAACTGGTATTTTTCCACAATTTCTACAATTTTAAATAATTTGCCCAGTATTTTATTTCTAATAAATATTTACAAAATTGCATCACAAATGATTTCAAAAACATTTCTCGATTCAATATTACTATTTATGGTGTTGTTAATTTTAAATTATTTACTAAATAACCATTTTTTAAAACATTTCTATGCATAAAATTCACTTTTTATAATTAGTAATTATTTTACAAATGATTTTAATTAATTTATTTGGGGTATTTAACAAGTAGCCTTGTTTTATTTCAAATGTAGCCTAATTAACCAGCCCGAATACTGTTATAAGTCAGCCCAACCCTAGGCCCAAACCCCTTACCTACCCGACCCAATTCTTGTTTAATCTTGGCCGTTTATAATTTTTTTTTTCAACAACCTAAATCCTTCCTACCATAATTAAACCTAAATGACCACCCTGATGAGTGGCGATTTTACCACTCATTTTGGCCCTTTTCAATAGATTTTGTGTTGCTCAATAGATATTTGAGGTTGCTATCAGTGTATAATTGCTCTATTTGCAGGAAAATGATGTCATGAAGTGGTTGAGGTCAAACTGGAATGAAATTGAGCAAAAAGATGTTGAAACGGGAAGAAAACCTTCAGTGAATTCGCACCTGTGGATCTTTTGTCACAGTACACAAGGTGTAAACACTCAAGACCATGCAAAAGAGAGTTAAAGAAGAGAAAAAAGGAGGAAAATGGCCGAATGCGATCGCATATGCAACATGTGAATCGCATTTCGAGCCTAGAGATCGCATACCGCAACAGAAAGTTGAGTCAAATTTAAGGAGTGAAATGCGGTCAAATGTGCGACCGCATATCTCAAAGGCGAACGCATTTAAATCGCATCACAATCTGATGGCTGAAGCTACACTGCAAATGCGACGCACGAATGCGATCGCACATCACTAATGCGGATTGCATATCTCAAATGCGATGAACCTCTGGGACCTAGGGTTTTGATATGCGACAAAGAAAGTGAAGATGCGAATCGCATCCCTGTTATGCGGCAGGAATGCGAGCACATCTATGCCCGACACGGGTGTTTTTGTCCGCTTTTCACCCGAATTTTGGCCCACTATAAGGATTTTTCTTGGAAAATCTTGGGATAATATCTTTGGACATATCTTCAGCTTTGTAAATATAATTTAGAGAGAGAAGAACAAGTTTTGAAGCTAGGGCTTTGCACACACACTTGGGTCTTGAAGATTTCACCATTGTGGTTAAGGATTTCTTACCCATTTATG
>ML269542.1:0-16093 GCA_005239495.1 Nicotiana undulata | reverse complement strand
CCTTATCTATCATATCAGACCGAGGTACTCAGTTTACCTCCCATTTCTGGAGAGTATTTCAGAGAGAGTTGGTCACTCATATTGATTTGAGCACAGCATGTCATCCTCAGACGGACGGACAGTCCGAGCGCACTATTCAGATTTTGGAGGATATGCTGCGGGCATGTGTTATTGGTTTTGGTGGTTCATGGGATCAGTTCTTGCCTTTAGCAAAGTTTGCCTATAACAACAGTTACCAGTCGAGCATTCAGATGGCTCCGTATGAGGCGTTGTATGGTAGGCAATGTCGGTCTCCAGTCGGATGGTTTGAGCCCGGAGAGGCTAGATTATTGGGTTCTGAGTTAGTCCAGGATGCCTTGGATAAGGTGAAGATTATTCAGGATAGGCTTCGTACAGCTCAGTCCAGGCAAAAGAGCTATGCAGATCGTAGGGTTCGAGATTTGGCTTTTATGGTAGGAGACCAGGTGTTCCTTCGAGTGTCGCCTATGAAGGGCGTGATGAGATTCAGAAAGAAGGGCAAGTTGAGCCCTAGGTATATTGGTCCATTTGAGATTTTGGACAAGGTAGGAGAGGTGGCCTACAGACTTGCCTTGCCACCGCATTTATCAGCAGTGCATCCAGTGTTTCATGTATCTATGCTCCGGAGGTATATTGTAGATCCATCTCATGTTCTTGACTTCAGCGGTGTCCAGTTGGACAAGGATCTGACTTATGAGGAGGAGCCGTAGCTATATTAGATAGGCAGGTTCGCCAGTTGAGGTCGAAGAGTTACCCTTCGGTCCGTGTTCAGTGGAGAGTTCAGCCTGTCGAGGCAGCTACTTGAGAGTCCGAGTCCGATATGAGGGGTCGTTATCCCCATCTTTTCTCAGACTCAGGTACTTTCCTATGTCCGTTCGAGGACGAACGTTTATTTTAGAATCTAGGCCTAAAATCCTAAAATCAAAGTAGAAATTAGGGGTTTTGGGTAGAGTTAGGTTTTTGGGATTTTTGGGTAATTCAACCCCAATTTGGGGTCGTATTTCAAAATAAATTATATATTTTAACTCGTGGGGTTATGGGTGATTGGGTTTTGGTCCGAACCTCAAGTTTGGACCAAGCGGGCCCGGGGTCAAATTTCGGTAATTTTGGAAGAATGCTAGAAATTGAATATCTAGGCTATGGGATTGTGTTATTGAGTTTTTATTGATATTATTGAATTAATTATGCCTAGTTATCGTTGTTTCGGATTCGGATTATAAAGGAAAGAAGGTCTTAGAGGGTTGATTGCTATACTTTGGACCGAGGTAAGTGTCTTGCCTAACTTTGGTGAGGGAATAGGTATTATTTGCTATATGCTAAGTGATTATCATGTTCATTGCATAGGTGAGGTGACGGGTACCTATGCAATGTGTGTCAAGCATGCCCGTGAGTCTATTTTGATAGAAATTGTAGTATTTCTCCCAAGTTTAGCATATTATGAGATTGTCTCTACTTGGTAATTCATTCTTGTTGGAAGTATTGGCTGTTGAGTTTGAGAAGTGTTGATACGATTGATAATCCAAGTGTAGAGTATACGATTGAAGTGATTGATTATAGATGAGACCCTTGCCAGGCATTTATTGAGTTATTAATTGATGTTTTTCCCCTTGCCGGGTGTTTTGAACTGTCAATTTCCACTATGTTGTACTCCTTGCCACTATATCTGTTATTGTTTGGTGAGGAAGAGTGTAATGCAAGAAGGGTGATGTCGTGGCATGATACTTGATTACATTGCATTGTGAAGAAGAGTGTAAAGCACGAAGGGTGATGTCGTGCCATGATTCATATTGATTATAAGCACGAAGGTTAATGTCGTGCCATGACTTTTATTGATTAAAAGCACGAAGGGTGATGCCGTGCCATGATATTTGATTACATTGCATAGTGAGGAAGAGTGTAATGCACGAAGGGTGATGTTGTTCCATGATACTTGATTACATTGCATTGTGAGGAAGAGAGTAAAAGCACGAAGGGTGATGCCGTGCCATTGTGTTACATTCTGGCACTTATATTTGTTTCGTTGGCTATTGTGTTAGATTGCCTCCCTTGTTTACTTCTATATACCAATTTGACTGCTTCATTTCACTGTTTCCCCTTTACTGCTCCCGTATCCCTTACCTGTTTGCTTATCTCTTGCCTGGTATTATCCCTGTTACCTGCTGTAGAATAGGACAGGTTATCGTTATTGTCAAGTCTAGCCTCGTCACTACTTCGGCCGAGGTTAGGCTCGGCACTTACTCAGTACATGGGGTCGGTTGTACTGATGCTACACTGCACTTCTTAATGTTGTGCAGATCCCGCATCCGGACCCAGTGGACCGCATTGAGGGAGTCACCTTCAGTCCACCCAGAGCTTCAAGGTATACCCGCTGGCGTTCGTGGGCCTTGGTGTCTCTCCTGCATTTGGATTCCTTATTGTCTTACTTTTTCTCCTAGTTTCAAGACAATTATATATTTCTTTTCAGACTCTGTATTTAGCACTCAGTTTAGATAGTTCGTGAGGTTGTGACACCCCGGTTTTGGGATTATGCGATGCTGTTATATTTACTATGTCATTACGCATTTTCAGAGTATGGTTACATTTCCGCTGTTAAAGTTATGAAGTATGTTGGTTATTTCAGTTAAGATTTGAAGGGTATTAAACTTTACTACTGTTAGATTGATTTAAAAATATTAACGTGTAGTTTACGTTGACTTGTCTAGCGGGTTCAACGTTAGACGCAGTCACAATCTGAAAGGTGGGATTTCGGGTCGTGACAGCAACTTTCTTGAAGTATCAACATGTCATTCTTGCTATTATTATAGGCCAGCATTGCAATTTAAATGGGTAATTTAAAGAGGAAAAAAAAAGGAGGAAACCAATCATTTCATTATATGTTAAATAAGATGGATTTTTGAAATTACCCTGAGCATAGAAATACAGTTCCCTGGGTGAGAGCCATTTGCAATGTTGCTTTTATAATTATTCATTTATTGCATAATCCAGATTCCAGTATAATGTGACTGTGCTTTATATATGATTATGTTCCTTTTTTCTTGCCTTGCTCTTTATTTTTGGATCAACCCATATAACTTTTTGAACCAGTACCTCTTTACTTGTTTTTCCCTATTTCTTTTCATTCTCTAGTGAAGCATATGCTTGAGAGTTGAATATGTACATTCATAAACAACATCCTGGAAAGCTAGTCTTCTTATTAACTGTTCTGTAATTTATGGTGGCTTCTTGGGTGGCTACTGAAAGTTCACACATCCCAGGATATGGTTCTGTTTTACAAAAGATGAAACCGGTCATGTTCAGTTTTTTACCCTTGGTTTTTTGGACTAAGAGAATTTTAAGATCGAATTCTCTTGTAGGATAATGACTTTATTTATACTCTTTTGTAGGTGGAGTAGATGAAGAAATGGAAGACGGAGACAGTGAAGATCTAGACCTTACATAAGTGAAGTTTGAATTGTTGTAGATGCATGTAGCCTAGGAATGTTTGTTATCAACATTGTAGAACTTTTAACTCTTGAAATATAAAATATATGTACTAGGTAACATTTTATCACTTTTTATGGATATTATTTGTGTGTTGGACAATTTGGATTATGAATAGTTTTATTTTGTTATTTCTAAAATTTTAATGTTTTATAGTTTATTGTCTATGTAAATATTTATTTACAACAAGGGTAATATTTTTCGTTTCGATTAAATTTCAATAGCTAACAGAACCGTTGCCATAGGACTTGCAAACCGTTCCAAAATAATCTATAAACCGTTGCAATAGATAGTTCAAACTGTTGCAATATCTTAAAGAAACCGTTATAATAGCCATAACGGTTTAATAGATATAGTAACGGTTATCAACTGTTGCATTAAACGTTATGGTAACGAAATTTAAGCGTTGCCATTGATACGAATAATCGTTCCAAAAGGAAGAAGGAAAACTGTTGCGATAGACTATACTATAGCAACGGTTATCTGAACCGTTCCTTAAACTATATTGGCACGCGAGCTGGTGGAACGGGTGCTAAACCGTTGAAGTATCTCTATAGCAACGATTTACCAATCTGTTGCAACGGTTTTTCATGTGTTGCCATAGGCAAATTTTCCGGTACCCACGATTCTAGAAAATACAATTTAAACATGTAATTCTTTTTTAAAATGAATTAACATAGACTAAATTAATAAATAAATATATTTTTATGACTAAAGGTAAAGATTCTCATTTTTTCCAGATGTGGTTTACATGTTAGTAAAGTGAAATCACTTATTGGAAAAGGACATAATAGGAGAGAGAAAAAGATAATAGTTACAACCAAAATGTGAGTAAAAATTACACAAATTTTTGTGAAAAAAAGGCATTTGATGTATTATAGATAAATTAATATAATTATAAATATATATCCTCAGTTCATCCGGTATTCCACGTGTCTATACTCCGGAAATATCATGGTGACCCGTCCCACGTGTTAGATTTCGGCTCTGTCCAATTGGACAAAGACTTGACTTATGAGGAAGAGCCGGTAGCCATTTAGACCGGCAGGTTCGTCAGTTGAGGTCTAAGAGTTATCCTTCAGTTCGAGTGCAGTGGAGAGGCCAGCCCGTTCAGGCAGCTACTTGGGAGTCCAAGTCGGACATGCAGAGTAAATATCACACTTGTTTTAAAATTCAGGTAATCTTCTATGTCCGTTCGAGGATGAACGTTTGTTTTAGAGGTGGAGATTGTGATGACCCAAGGGGTCATTTTATGAATTTAGACTCCTTTCTAAACTTATTATCCATAAAAAGATTAATTTTAACTACATCGATTTGCATGCGCAGTCCGACCGTGAAACCGGAAAGCTTTTAAGTGAAATATAAGAAATAATTATATTTAGAATTAAAATTTTGGTTTTAGTTGACTTAAGTCAACATTTTGAGTAAACGGACTCGAATCTGTGTTTCAACGATCACGAGAGGTCCGCAGTAAAATATGGGACTTGGACGTATGCCTGGAATTGAATTCCGAGGTCCCAAGCCTTAGATATCAATTTTTGAAAGAAATTATTTTGCTGAATTATTAATGAAATAAAGAAATGAATTAACGTTTGAAACCGTTGGTATCGAGCCTGTATTTTGGTTCCGGATCTCGATACACATTTCTTATGATATTTAAGCCTTGTCTGCGAAATTTGGTGAGAATCGAAATTTATTTGACGTGATTCGGACGTCCGGTTGATAAATAATGAACTTTAAGTGTTCTTGAGAAAAATAATGAGTTTTGAAGTTTAATTCATAGTTTTACATGTTATTTTCATGATTTGATCGTACGAGCATGTCCGTATGATTCTGTTAGACTTGCATGCATGTTTGGTTTAGAGCTCCGAGGACTCGGGTGAGTTTCAAATAGGTTTGGGTTGTGTTGCGCTCGTTCTTTCTTATGCTTAGACGTCGTTTCTTCAAGCATAAATGATATCATATTGAAAATGAGCTCTGATTTCTGTTTTGAATAAAGTATTAGATCCGTATCGTAATTACGTCCCGTAGCAAAAAGAATCATCGAATTTGGACATCGTATGAGGATTTTATGGTCATTTTACTAAGGTTGCAAGATTTGTCAGGTTAATTACGAAATTGGCACTGACAGCGTATTAAAAAATTACACTATTTGCAAATATTAAAACCTACATATCTCTTTCATTATAAAGTCAAATTGAGTGATTCAAAAGCCTAATTTGACTAAAATTTTACAAGGAATTCATTGGAGATATAAAAATTGAGTTTGGGAATTGTTTGGTACGAGAAACGAGGCAGAATAGCTCGCAGAAAAATATATATAAAACGGGCGAACTTCTTCTTCTTCAAATTTTCGAAACCCACAGCCCTAGGAACAAATTTATTCACCAAATATCATCCCTAAGTCATAGGTAATCAATTCTAAACTTCACTCTTTCAATTACTCATTATTTTTTATCACTTTTAAATCAAAAACTAAGAATTTTCATGGTAAAAATTGAAGGCTTGGGTAGAATTAGGAAATTTTGTAAAAATCGAATCTTTACCTCGAATTGAGGTCGGATTTCAAAACTAATTGTATATTTGAGTTCGTGGGTGAATAGGTAAATGTAATTTGGTCCGAAACCCGAGTTTAGACCAAGCGAGCCCGTGGTCGAATTTTCACTTTTTTTTAGAAAACTTAGGAAAAATTATAATTTTCAATAAAGTTAGTTCCTTTAGCTTAATTAATGATATTGAGTTAATTATGATTAGATTCGAGCAAGTTAGAGCAAGATTCTAAATGAAAAGTTGTAATTGAGCAGTGAATGGCCTATGAAATTGAAGTGAGTGTTTGGTCTAACCTTGACTTGAGGGAATAGAAATCTCCACTTATTTGCTATGTGAATTGCATGTGTGTGGTGTATATGTGAGGTGACGAGTATCTATGCACCACCAAATGGTCTGTTAAACATGATCCCTTCCCCGTTTTCAATTTAATTGATTCCTGTCTTAATTGTTCTATGTTAATTATTATTTCTATGACTACTTGGCCTTATTATTTTGTTGTTGAAAATTGTTGTGGTTATTTTGGAAGAGTATCGGTGTTTTGTTTACTTTCCTTGTGATACAGAAGGGTGGTGTAGTTTGATATTGTTTTTACGAGATGTATATAATTATGTGCTTGTTGGTTTCAATTTTTGGTGATAAAAATGATGAGTTTTGAGGAGTATGGTTTTCTGTTTGTAATTGTTGAAATAAAGTGTTGTGAAAGGCTTGGCCTGAATTGTAAAAGTTTTTGATGAATAAACAAAAATTGATTGTGATGAGGGGGTTGTGATAAGGGGGCGAAATTTGATTATGATAAGGGTAGACACTTATGTTTTTACTGGATTTCAAAAATATTTTGTTGGTGTTTGAAATTCAAGGATTTGAAACATACATATTTGAAAACTTATTGTTTTACTCTACTATTTTTCATATTTCGTATTTACTTCTATTTCAAAAGTCAAAACCTTGGAAGTGTTGGAAATTTATGTGAGATCTTGGTTACAGCTGAGGCCTGAAATAGGCGATTGAATTATGGTATTTATCATTGCAGTTCATCCTTATTGTTTGTGTGTAGAATTATTTTCTTGCTTTATTATATGTACTATTACATGTTAAGTTATAATTGCCCCGCCTTAACCTCGTCACTAATTCGTCGAGGTTAGGCTCGACACTTACTCAATACATGGGGTCGGTTATACATATACTACACTCTGCACTCTTTTGTGCAGATCCAGGTACCAGCTAGCTTTAGAGATTTTTAGTAGCAGTTATTCACTTTTCCGGAGACACGAGGTATATCTGTCGGCGTTCACAGATCCCGAGAGTCTTCTCCTATTTTTATAAAACTGTTTTGTTTTATTCATAACAGTTACACTATTTCTTTCACTCCGGTATTTGTAGTATTCTTTAATAGTTCGTGAATTGTGACTCCAGACTCTGGGGTAGTTTTAGATTTATTTATATAAATTAGTTCGTGGCTCGGTTTAATTAATTATTTATTATTTTGTATTGTGAATTATATATTTAAAGACATTAGATTAAGTTTTAATTTAAAATTATTTTATTCTGTTTAAATGGTTAATTAAAGGAAATAGTTAAGCGAACTCTAACCTTGGCTTGCCTAGCAAGTGTGGTGTTAGGCGCCATCACGATCCCTAACGTTGGGTATTTAGATCGTGACAATTATTTTAACCAAATTCACATCGACATAATCTCAACGTAATTTCCCCAGGTAAATTCTCAAGAAAATAGTCCTAACTAAATCCGCAACAATAACATCCTCAGGTAATTCCCAAGCTAAGAGAATTCCCAAGTAAATCCCCAAGAATTCCCAGCTAAATTTGCAGCAACAATATCCCCAAGTAATTTCCCAAATAAGAAAATCCCCAGGTAAATTTCCAAGAAAATATCCCCAACTAAATTCGCATGTAGAATTACCTAGAGATTTTTCTTCGAATTAACATAGAACTTTTTTTTCATTTTCTTTATTGGTTTACCTGCGGATTTTCTTGCGGAAATGTACTTGCCAATTCTTTTCCCCAGGTAATTTCCCAGGTAATATTACTTACGGATTTACCTAGAAAAGTATTTTTGCAGGTAAAATATTTTAAATTTAGAATTTTTAATGTTTTCCATGAAAATGCGTAGGTATTATCTGCGAATAAAATTCTCAAGCCAATATTCTCATGTAATTAGCACTTTTCTTGTAGTGTTCGATGACAAAGCTCAAGAAAGAGAAGTATTAAACAGTGGCTGCTCTAAATGTTTGACCAAAAATACCAATGATAATGATGAGACCTTGTTTTAACTAAGAGTTAAAATGAAGGTGCACATTTGTTCAGAGTCTTACAATCAAAATATGAGTTTGAGTTATCATATAGTATCGTGATGATACAATTTCTACAAATGTATACATTTGGAAAAGTTCAAGCAGTCTTCTTAAGTATGATTTTATTATGCATATATCATGATATAACAAATTTAAACACGACTTATTATTAGGATTGAAATATTCAGGTGTTATGCGAAAATTAAAAAAATATAATTTTAATGACAAAAAAAAATTAGATAGCAAAAGAGAAATATAATTGGTCTAAATTTTTTGACAAAATAAACTTTATCTACGTCATTTACTTAACCTTTAATAGATCGCACCTCCAAATTTCAACCATAATAAAGTCTTTATCGTCAAAAGGCTAATTTTTTCAAATTAAAATCTTTAGTACCATCGAGCCCACCTTGAATCTGTGTTCAACGTCGCACTGATAGCATTTGTTAGGATCGAAATAATCAAGTATCATGCGAGAACTAACAAAGTAAAGCATACCTTCAGCGATGATAAATTAAACAACAAAAGAAAATATACCAAAAGAGATACAAATATTTAACGATGTTCGGTCAATTTACCTACATCCACATACAGAGATCAGCAATCCACTATACAAAAGAGAGTATAGAATATCGAGAGAGCAACCTCACAAATAGCCACACAAAAGTGGCAAGATAACACTTGTCTCATAAAATTCTCTTTCTAAATAAAATTCTCAAACCTCTTAGGGATATATTGCGGAATGTGCTAAATGAGAAGGGAGCATCCTCAATTTATAGAAGTCCCAATTTTCTTCCAAGAAAAATGATTAGCCAAATATGAGAGATTTATAACTTTCTTCTAGAAAAAGAAAAACCAATTGCGGTAAATATATTTGTCACGGCCCAATTTCTCCTTCGTTGGGTATTGTGATGGCACCTAGTCTTAAGGACTAGGTAAGCCTAACATTTACTGAATAACAAATAATAAATAACATCTAACAACTTTAGAAATGGAATTCTCTATATACATTTCCCAAAACTGGCAGTACAAGTCATAAGCCTTTCTAGGAGAAATTTTACATAATGAATAAATCATTGTTCCGGAATAGAAGAAACAATGGAAGTAAATACATTAGAGGGTGACTTCGGAGCTTGCGAACGCCCGGCAGGTGTACCTTGAAGTCTCCAGCCACACCAAGCATGAGTCTCAAAACCGACTCGATTCGAAGTACCTGGATTTACACAAAAACTGTGCAGAAGCGTAGCATGAGTACACCACGGTGGTACCCAGTATGTATCAAGCCTAACCTCGGCAGAGTAGTAACGAGGCCAGGTTAAGACACTCACTGAACATCTAAACCTGTGCGGGATATGACATAAAGCTAACAAGAAAAGAATATTTAAAGAAATGCCAATAGCAAACAATAATCAGATTACAAACAGTAGTAAAGATAAGATAAACACGGCTGGTGACGAGAAATAACAAAGTAACTAGACAATGACATAGTTGGGATACAAACAACGTTTAATGTGCTCAAGAAGGGAAAACAATGTCAATTCAACCAATCAAATCATTTCTAATACACTACTCCAAGAATCCCAATTCTCGTAATCTCATACCATAGATCACATCTTTCAAGCCTTTAACACATACGACACCTTCTGCCCACATCTTTCCATCTCACCTTGCACGGCAAAATTCACGTGCTACTCAGTACATAATATCCGTGACAAATGTTGATTAGGAGCTTCAAGAGACTTTATGTATATATGTCGAAAGTAAGACTACAACTTCTGAACCAAGTAAGAAATCAATGAGAAAAATGAGAGAATTTTGGAAATCATTTGGGTAATGAAAATAACCTTTTTTCAAATAAATACAACATCGGATAAGCTGCTGAATTTGATATAGAATTTATTTAATTACAATATAATAATAATTTCTTTTTAAGTAAAATAAAAACCTCAGACATGCCAAGGAGAATAAGTTGAGAAATCAATTGAAGTAAATATGACAACTAGTAGAAAATGGTAAGTATCGAAATGCAGGTTTTAACTTAAAAGTTACACAAGGCAGCATGATATTAATTCTTTTATTTATCCAAAGTCACTTTATTACTAACAACTCGGTAGGACAGGAGGCAATGACTCAACGTAGTAAATTCACCTAGAAAATTAATTTACCGGAATAATAGTATTAGGAAAAAGAACTCAGGAAATGACGGCAAGGCGCTAAGTCAACGACAATAACTCATCCTCGGAAAACAGTACGAAAGAACCGAAACCAATACAACAAACAGGGAATACAAACACAAAATATGTTGCGGCGCGCAACCCGATCCCACCATATAATTCAATATCAAAATTCACCCTTATTTTACCATACTAGCTCACCCTTATTTCACCTGTTGCGGCCTGCAATCCGATCCCACCATATAATACTAATATCACAATATAAATACCCTCACTTATTTCACCTGTTGCGCGCGTGCAACCCGATCCCCCTTACAATAATATAAATCAATAACAACAATTCAGTAACTCCATTAACAAGAATTTCTTCAATCAAGGGTATCAGTGTACAACAACGAAGGAACCACATAGAACCCGGAGGAACACAACAAACTTTACAACAAAGGTAAGGTACGTGATAACTAAGCATGGAATCACAACAATTAGGACACGTAGCAGATAAGTACAAGACATAGAAGAAACACAACAATTAAGCGGTAACAAGACAATAAGGAAGGCAATAACTTCAACTAAGGAATATAAGGCCAAATAATGAGCAAGAAGTACAATTAGGTGCTAACAACGTCAGATAAAACATGTAAGTATAAACTAACAACGAGATACTACATGTTATGACGATTCCATTAAAAGCATGGGAAGACACTAGACAATCTAAACCGGTCAAATACCACATATAGACCGGGTACCTACTCGTCACCTTTACACGACTTTCACATAACAAGATAGCACAATTTACTCAATTCCTAAGGGTAGTTTCCCCCACACAATGTTAGGAAAGACACTTACCTCAATTCGGCCAAATCAATACTCAAATTAGCTTTTCCTTTACAATTTCACCTCCACTCGGCTCAATCTAGCCAAAGACGACTTAAATACATCAAACAATGCAAGAGAAAGCAACTTCAATTAACAAAGCAATGATCTTTATACAATTTGCAAAAAGCCAACAAAAGTCAACCCCCTGGGCCCGCACCTCGAAACCCGATAAATTTTACAAAACCCGAATACCCATTCCGATACGAGTTCAACCATACCAAAATTATCAAGTTCCGCTACCTATTCGTCCTTCAAATCATCATTTTTCATTTTTGAAAGATTTTACAATTTTTCCCAAATTTTCCTTTAGATTCTCATGTAATTGATGTTAAATCTAATGTGAAATCACAAAATACAATTGAAAATTGATTATAGGTACTTACACAAAGTAAGTATGAAAATCCTTCCACAAAATCGCCTCCTATCGAGGCTAGGTTTCAAAACATGATAAAATGAAGCTAAGTCCCGAAATGGAAGTCTTAATACCAGCCTCAGATGTCACATTAGCGACATCAGGATCGCAAATGCGATGCTCGCAAATGTGACAAAAGTATCGCAAATGCAAAGGCTGGCCAGCTCTGTCAAAGTCTCAAATGTGACATAAGACTCGCAAATGCGAGCTAAGTTTTTTCGCAAAAGCGACTGATTGTGTTGCAAATGCAGAGCTGCCTAATCGCAAATGCGATGAAATGGTTCACAAATGCGAACTCCCCTGCCCCATCCATCATCGCAAATGCGGACATCGCAAATGCGATGAAAATCACGCAAATGCGAGAACAGAAACACCAGCACAACTGAACCTTCTTCCAACACTCTGAAATACGTACAAAACTCAAGCCCTCGGGGCTCTAAACCAAAAACCCTCACATGTTTGAAATATAACACGAACTCGCTCGAGCGATCAAAATATCAAAATAACCTCTAGAATCACGAATCAGACGCCCAAACACATGAAATTCACAATGAACTTCACAAACTTCTAGAATCGCAACCGAGCGTCCGAACCATATCAAATCAACTCCAAATGATACCAAACGGACCCGATAACCTTAAAGTCAAACCATGGTCAAACTTAGGAAAATTCTAAACCTTCAAATTGCCAACTTCCGCCAAATGATGCCGAAACCTTTTAGATACATCCAAATGCATACGCCCGAGTCCAAAATTACCGTCCGGACCTACCGGAACCATCGAAATTCCGATCCGAGGCCAAATACTCAAAAGCCAAATCCTGGGTAAGTTCCTTCAACTTCGAGCTTCTCAAATTAGAGTCACTCCTAAAAATCCTTTCTGAACCTCTTAAAAACACGCACCGGTGATGCACACAAGTCATAATACACTGTGTGAAGCTACTCGTGATCTCAAACTGCCAAGCCGGATGCAATTGCTCAAAACTACCAGTCATGTCATTACAGTATTGAACTTACTTCAAGATAAAGAAAAATCAAATATGATAGAAAACAATCCAGGACGAAAATCTGACAATTATTTGTTGGATCCTTGAGAACAAAGCCTCACATGAAAAGTAACAAAAGAAAAATAAGTTACTTATAAGGAGTTTGATACTCTTAATGGTCTGTCGCTTTTTGGGAAAATCGTGCGAGCTTGACCTAAAACGGATAATACACGGCATGTTATGAGCCTTTGGGTCGTTTAAGACCAACAACTGGTATCAGAATCAATAGGTTTGGTGCGGCAAGTATAGAGATGGCAGAGTATAGCGTAGGGGCCCGACTTAGTGACTTTTCCTGTTACGGGCCGTTTACGACTACCCGTAGCTTTAAAGAAGCTACATAATATTTGGGCTTCGGTGACCATAATTACTAAAATGATGGGGGGGTATCTCCAATATTATTCCATGAATGGTAATGGGATATGTGGAACTTAGTTCAACGGGAAGATTGTTGGGTATGTGCGTCACGATTCAATTCCCACATAGGCGATGATGGAGCCCAACGCTGCCGTTAGGCAAGCCAATGGTGAACCACCGACATAATTATTCGTGCATAAAACCTTTAAAATCAATAATTTCATTAAGGGTTGGAATTAAGTCAAAAATCATGTTACAATAATTTCTTTCTTACTAAATCACAAAGTATGAAACAAACATAAAGCGAAATGATGATAATATTAGGTAAAACCATAATCATCTACTAGAATCTCAAAACCAGTTGACACAAAGTACATGAGCATCTAGCAGAATATGTAAAATCACTATAACTACTATCTGGAATAAAATAAGATAGAATAAAATAGGCATACGGGGGTGGAGATTTCGAGTGTTGCCGATCGAAGCATGAAAAGCATATCATCACAAGGTCTCCAACAAATGCGGTTACTAGACCGAATGATTACGTGAAGTACATGTGTCAGTACCTACACAATAGTGTAGAAGTATTGTATGAGTACTTAGATCAATGCGTACCCAGTAAGTACCTAGTCTAACCTCGAAGAAATAGATGAGGGGTCGACATCGATACTTACTAGTGGTACAATAATATTGTACATAAATTAGACAAGTATGAAAAGAAACAAGTAGCAATGAAATAGATCAATATAAATAATAAGATTCTCAAGTAAGAGTGATTACAAAATCATCAAATACCATAAAACTACTAGCAAGGAAACCGGGACAACCAATAAAATATGATGGCAAATATCATATCAGGAAAACTCATATATAGCTAACTCCCTATCGAGTATTACACACAAGCCTGCTGAGGAAAACGGCCTAATCCCATACGAATAGTGGTATACAATACCATCGAGGTGAATGAACTGATCCCATAAGAATAACTCACAATATTGTCGAGGCAAACGATCCGAACCTATAAATATTTCACAATACTGCCGAGGTGAGCATCCCGGTCCCATAAGAATACTTCACAATACTACAAGACGAATGACCCGATCCCATAAGAATAGAGAAACTTTATCACCCACGAAGACACGGAAGTACCAATCACATAAACACAATATGAAGATAGGAATGCAAGAGGAACGTAATTGTTACCGATCGTCAAATATCCCACAAAATCCATAGTAAGATGCTCGGTCAATACATAAATTCTAATCTCCATATTATGTATAAATTTATGTAATCAAACAAACAAGTTTAATTCAAATAGTACAATTAAGGCATGATGTAGGTCTAAGTCTACCCGAACATAAACATAATTCTAGCTATGCACTGGCTCTCGTCACCTAGTATGTACGTAGAACCCATAACAAGTAGCACACAACAATTGAAATACCTACGAGGACAATTTCATCTTACAACATTAGGAAAGAGGCTTACCTTGCTTCCAAGCTCACTACTCCGCTCCCACGCTTCACTAGTCACCTCAAATCTATGCCGAGCAACCCAAAACTAGTTAAAGAACGTACAAACCAATCAATGTATTCTCAAAAGCTCATAATTTAACTAATAGAGGCAATTCCCAACCCCACTAGGGAAAGTCAACAAAAGTCACCCCCGGCCCACGTGCCCGAATTCCAGAAATTTTGAAGATAAATATTACTCATGGCATTACTTACTCAAATATATATTTTATACCTAATTCCATAATTAATTTCGTGGTCAAATCAATTTTTACTAAATTCTAGGTTTTTCACCAAAACCCCAAAATTCTACTAATTTTTATGTTAAAATGCATACCTAATCCATGTATTTAACCCATAATAGGTAGAAATCACTTACCTTATACTTGATGAAAGTACCCCTTAAAAGAGCTCCCAAATCGCTCAATTCAAGAAATAATTGGGTGAAATGAGTCTAAGTCCTGTATTAAAAATCCCATTCTGCCCCGCATCCTTCATCGCGGTCTCGAAGACCAAGTTGCCCCTGCCCATAAATTCTTCATTGTGTTCGCGATGCACATGTCGCTTTCATGATGCACATAGCCCCCAACACTTCGCGTTTGCGGTCAAGAAAGTCGAGTTTGCAAAGGCCTAAGCCTTTCAGTCCTTATTGCCTCTTCCTTCTTCGCGTTCGCGAAGGTAGCTCCACGTTGACGAGGAGGAGCCAGGTCCTTCATCGCGTTCCCGAGGTTTTCCTCGCGCTCGCAAAGAGCAAACCCCCGCCCCTTTCACCAGCCTTCTTCACGATCCCGGAACCCCCTTCGCGATCGCGAAGCACACCGGTACTAGTAAACTCTTCCAACTTCTACCTTGCTCCGGATAGTCCAAAACTCATCAGAGCCACCCGGGACCCCGCCTAGTTATGCCAATTCGGACCTACTCAAAATCTCGGAACACATAAAATAACATCAAAACCAAGATCCTACTTCAAAACAAAATTAATCAACTTTCAAACTTCAAACTTCTTTAAACTAACTTTGAACACGACAAATCATACTTAGATAACTCGGAATGACACTAAATTTCACGCACAAGTTCGATATGAAAAAATAAACCTACTCCCATGCTCGGAATGCCAAACAAGATCTGATAACACCAAGGTATTCTTCAGTCATATTTAGAAAACTCTAAAACCTTTAAGATGCCAACCTTCAACAATAAGCGCCACATGCCCCCGGTCAATCGAAACTCAATACGAACATACACCCAAGTCAAAATCACCATACGAACCTATTGGAACCTTCAAATAACGATTCTAAGGTCGTTTACTGTCACGACCCGAAATCCCACCTTTCAGACCGTGACTGCGTCTAACGTTGAACCCGCT
>ML269541.1:0-34884 GCA_005239495.1 Nicotiana undulata | reverse complement strand
GGCGGGGGGGCTATTTTATGATATTCCTCACATAAAAATTATGATTTTTCATTCAGTCTTTCTTGTGAAATTGTTGACACTCATATTTGATGATATTATTATTTTCTGAAATGAAATATTGTTTAGGGTCGAGAACCCCGTTTATTTATGGCCCGAGTGGCATGTTGAGAGTGTCTGACTGAGTGAGGCCGAGGGACAATATTGTGAGGATATTTATGATATGAGAGAGGCCGAGAGCCTGAGTGATTGATGCCATGATTTGGCTTGTTTATAGCGCTTGGGATGAAGGAGCCCCTCCGGAGTCTGTACACACCCCCAGTAAGCGCATGTACCTACTGAGTGCAAGTGCCGAGTGCCGAGTGATTGGGAGGCACGAGTGACTGTGAGGTGCTGAGTAATTGTTACTGAGTGATGGTGAGGTGATGAGTGACTGATTATGAGTGATGATTTGGCCTGAGGGGCAGTTCATAATGATATTTTGTTGAGCTTTTGATTATAATTCACTTCATTTTCATACTGAGATTTTTAGGAATTTTACTGAGAAACATTGGAAAATATACTTGTTCAAAGGATTTTTACGGAAATTGGTTTTTACACATATGTACTAGATGTATACTTTATATTGGCTCGGTATTTTACTCTTTGTGGATTGGTGTTTTGTGCTGTGTGTTTCTTATCTTCAGACTTGATTTATTTTCATTACTACTGAGTTGGCGTACTCATCATTACTCCATGCACCTCTGTGTGCAGATCCATGTATTGGTTCTGAGCAGTAGCCATATGAGTTTGTTCATCGTCAGCATTCGGGATTTTGAGGTAGTTGTCCAGCGTCCACAACTTCTCCATTTCCTTCCTTCAGTATTTAGTATTTTGTTCTGAGACAGTGTATTATGACATTAGCAGTATTATCCTTATTCTTAGATGCTCGTGATCAGTTGACTCCAGTTCTGGGGAATGGTTTTAGACTGTTAGCTTATATTCGTTCTGTTAAAGACTTAGAAGATTTTATACCTGCTATTAATGATTTTGGTAAATTTTATTAAAGGAATTGTGTAATTATGTGATAGTGGCTAGCCTAGTTCCACGATAGGCGCCATCACGACCAGTTAGGATTTGGGGTCGTGACAAGTAAGCTGCCTGCATGAGCTGCTCGCAACCTGCCTGTTTAATAAGAAGCCGCTGCAAGTCATTTCATTGAGTTGCTTGCAACCTGCTTGCATCAGCTGCTTGTAGATAAACTTCAATGGAATACATCGGAGTTATAAATGGACATCCACAATAATATTTTCATAGCAAATTACCAATTGTTATGTCAATTGAGCAATAACTAGCTATTTTTTCTATCATAATTTATGTGACATACTTTTTTTAATTGATCCTCAAAAAGAATGTTTAATTTCCTTATTTACAAATAGTCTATTTAATTTTTTTCTAATTCTTAATAAGATAATTTATGACTATACAAATGTATGTGGTTCATTTTAAACCAGAAATTTCAAAGTCATACTTTAATTTCTAATTTTGTATTTTTTCAAACATCGCAATATAAATTGAGACGGAATGAGTCTATCTGAAGTACCCAAATATTGTAAGAGCTATCCACAAATACGTGGAAAGTTACAAAACCAAAAAAGCAAGACGAAGCAGGTACATATCTCTTTGAGTCCTTAGCTCATCGTGATGAGTACAGTCAAACCTTTTTATAATAGTCAGTCTTGTTTGTTTCGAATATTTTTGGACGTTATATCGAAATGTTATTATAGAAAATATATATTATAACATAACATAAAAATTGATTCCGAAAGAATTTGACTTTATAGTAAAGTGTTATTATATAGAGATGTAGTTATAAAGATGTCTGACTGTAACATTAATAATTAAACAAAATATTAGTAATGGTCCCTCCTTCACTCCCTGCAGTTTTTATACAAGAATTTCTGGGAACAATCTTTCTTTCTTTATTTCCTTTTTAAGTAACAAAAATTTTAGTACAATAAATATGGTAAGTCAAGTCTTCAACCTATCTAGTGTATCATATTGACTTGACGTATTCGTTTTTAGTGTTATCATGAATAGGCTGGAAACTCCTTATCTCTTAATCAATTTTGGCCTTTATCCCTCTTATATGTAAAGTTTCCTTTGTTTAGATTAAAAAAGAGTTTGAAATGATAAAGGAAATTAACAAAGACAAAAGATCATTGTTCAAGTGCAACTCAATTGGGCAACAGTGAGCTGCTTTATTCGATAAGGTAGATAATTTAACAAAAGAAGCAAAAAATTCGAATTATTAAGCGTCCCTTATTAAACAAGTTCCTCAAAGATACTCATATATATATATATATATATATATATATATATATATATATATATATATATATATGTGGTACGTTACAACGCAAGTTCATGAGACGTATTGTACACTTTTGTAAGACAACCTCCCGTATTTATCTCTTGGGCTATATTAATATGGAGCCGAAAAGCGCTTGTACTATGTGAACTTTTGTTATATCTTGTAAAGCTCTTCAATTTTTTTCTCATTCCGGTGCATAATTATTAGCCATATGTGTGTTATGTACACCCTTTAATTTCTTTTGTTGCATGCTAGTCTAAACGTCTGTCAGTCCTTTTCTTTGATACGTACGCTCTTTCGGTCCATCCTCCATCGAACGTCATATAAACTAGCTTCTTAATAACTTAACGTTTTTTTCCGACTTAAAGTAATAATAACATGACAGTGAATCAGGGATGAACGTAGCCTTTCGGTTATGGGTTCATCTAGGGGTGTGCATTCGATTAATCGATTCGATTTTGACCCTTATCGATAATTGCTTATCGATTATCGATTTGTACATATGCTTATCGTTATCGTTTCAATAAGGTTTCGATTTTTTCGATTTCGATTTATCGATTTTTGAGGCTTATCGATTCGGTTATCGATTACACCAATAAGAAATTTGCGGGATTCCACGAAACGTATATCGCTATAAACACGCCTAACTAATATGGATAAAAGAAGCTAAAATAAGACGAACACCGTTTATAAAATAAAAATTGTGTCAACAAGCACACGCAACGAAACTAAAGTAAAGGATCAAATGTATGCCACCAAAACTCCAACGGTATAAAAAAAAATACATCATCAAGGCTAATTCTGTTTTTCATTAATTTGAATTTCATTCTCTTGAGTTTTAAATATGATCATTCGTTAAATGTGATATCCCTTGCTGAAACTACTAACCTTTAAACATGGAAGAAATTAAGAAAAATATTAAGAACTTTGTAATACATCACATTCTTTTACAAGTATATTATTTAAAATAGAGAACTTACATAGCAGCTAACTAACTCTAGCAAACATCGTCGGTGGAAGCTTCTTTGCCAAGATTAGTAAAATCTAATAAGAATATATATATATACAAAAAAATATTTAAAAAAATAAAAAAAATAAAAAATAAAAAATAAAAAAATATTTAAAAAAATAAAAAAAATAAAAAATAAAAAATAAAAAATAAAAAAAAATAAAAAAAAATAAAATAAGAATGTATATTAACAAGTCAGGCAATTAATATATTATTTAACTATTTTAAGCAATACAATAAAATTATGTTAGGGATTTAGGGTAAAGGAAATGGTATTATAAAATAAGGGTATATTTATCTTTTTAGTATATCTTATCGGTTTATCGATAAACCGATAAGCGAAAAGGATAAAATCGAAATCGAAATCGATAAATCGATAAGGAAAATTTCGAAATCGAAATCGAAATCGATAAATCGATAAACCGATATCGATAAACCGATAACAAATAATCGATTCGATTTATCGATAAACCGATTCGAATGCACACCCCTAGGTTCATCTAAACCCATAACTTTCGATACCGAATAGATCTATAGGTAAAAATCTACTAAAATTTTAACCAATATTAGATTTGAACCTATAATTTTTATCTTATAATTAATTCAGTATAAAGTTGATTTCATTAAAATTTAATCCTAAATCCGCTTCTACCGTGAATATATAAGACTAGGTCATTAGCTTGGGTAGGGTTGCACCAATCAGCACGGTAGATGGGATTTGGTGCTTTACTGTTTGCTGGTTGCTAGGTATGTGTGTGAGTAGATACTACCGAACTACAAGCTCCTTTACAGATTGGTCGAACCGAACAGGAACAGCTTATACGTAAATAACAATAACAACAATATAGTGGAATGTATGCAGACCTTACCCTTATCTTGAGAAGATGTAGAAGTTATTTTCGAAAGACACTCGGCTCAAATAATATATTAACTATGTATAATATTAAATTTAACATCTCGTTATTAACATTTGAAGTTGTTATCTAAAATTCAGAACACGATAAAATTGAAATCCCGGCGTCGGTTGTTACATTAAATATTGATTAATTAGCTAGTACAGACGTGGTCATAAGTGCATAAAAGCAGATTGATTCCTAACTACAATGTGAAAATATTCTATGTAAATTTTGGCTCAATTTCCTGGTACCATATGATGATACAGCAGCTGCGCATATAAAAAGGGCAATTCATAGCAAAATTTTCTTCATTCATTTCACTTCTAAAGTATTGTAAGACTCAAAGCCTCACATTTTGGTAACACCAGGTTATGTTAAAAATTCTATGCACAATATATGCACTATATATATATATATATATATATATATATATTTTTTTTTTTTTTTTTTTTTTTTTTTTTTTTTTTTTTTTTTTTTGAAAAGTTTTTTCATGCTTATAGCCGAGGTTCCAAAAAGTTAATTATTGCTATTAGTTCTATTATTGATATATAAAATTCTTCAAATTTGAGTTATCTTAACTAGCATGCATATATTATTATCGTAAGTGTTTAAATTTTGTGCACTAACAATATATTATATTTTTGCACCATCATGTTAAGTTACCTGAGGTAACTGATTATAACAAAAATAATTAATTTGATAACGTGAAAAAATAAAATATATAACTTGCTATTAAAAGTTGAATTACAGTGACAATGTAAAGTTTGTATTTTATATCATTTGTGTCGATAACTTCAGCGCTTTTTGAATAAAAACCTAAATGCATTCACGTTTTTAAAATTTAAAATAATTCAAATTTCTATATATATGAAATAGTCACTCTTACTTGTTTTAGAAATTGAGTAGCTATCATTCGAAAAAGTAAAAACAAAAAACCTAATAATAAATTCGTTGTTCTTGCTGTACCTTTAACTAAAGACGTGGCTAATATAATGCGTTGCACATATATACTTAGCCTAAAAATTTAATTACTCTTTGAAATTTAGAATTTCAACATATATTCAATATTTTTTTTATTCTTCCAACTTCTCAGATTAACGAAAAAGAAATGGAAATATTTGAGGCAACTGAAGATAATTATGGAGGAGTTACTGTTAACATGAAGAAGGAAGAGCCTATGGATTCTCATAAATTTCATACTATGCTGATGGCTTCCATATCCTATTGGAGCCAAAAGGTATTATATGTTAGTATATTTTCATTGGACTAAACTCTGTTAATAAGATAGATCTTCTTTAATTTATATACTTATGATAAATATTTGTCTCATAAGGAATTTAAAATTAGAAAAAGAAAGATCATAGGTAATACATTTACTTTTTGTTTTGTTGTATTTGTTCAGGGAAAGAAGGGTGTTTGGATCAAGTTGCCTATAGAACTTGTTCATCTTGTTGAAGCAGCAGTTAAGGTAAAATATACATATATACTTCACTAACACATACTACTTATAATTACAATAACATATTTAGAGGCAGACTCAGGATTTGAAGATCGCTGATATATTTTTTGATTCAACCAAAATTTGCTTTGTATATAGGTTGTCTACTATTAATATATCACTATTTTCTAAATATATATATATGTATACATAGAAGTTTTGTTGAACTTTACGGGTACCGGTAACCCTTCTACCTGTTGCATAAGTTCGCCCCTGAACATATCTAGGGAAATCCCACAAGTAGGGTCTGAGAAGATAGAAGGTATATTACGACTCAAGTAAAAAGAAATACGGTAATTAAGAAGTCATGGAAAAGAAGCAGTAACAGTAACATGAAAAATAAATAACTAAAGCAAACAATGATATAGCTAGTAATATAAATTTAAGAATAAGAGAAAATGGGAGTAATACTAATATTGTTGGTACAGAGAAGAAAAGCATGCGATTACCTACCAACCTACCATCTTAATCCTCGATCTTCACACCATATTATCAAGAATTATGTCCTCATGAATCATTAAATTTAATTAAGTTCATATAGTCATATAACGAATTAAGTGGCGTCTTTAATTATATTGCAGGAGGGATTTTGGTATCATCATGCTGAAGCAACATACTTGATGCTTGTTTATTGGATTCCAGAAACTCCTCATACTTTACCTTCTAATGCTTCTCATCGTGTTGGTATTGGTGCTCTCGTCCTCAACAATAATGGAGAGGTTCATATATATAACACATTCTTTCTTTTTTGTGTGTGAATTATTGTTAGGTCACTTGAAATAAATTTTAACTGCCGTCAGAGCTCTCTATAACAGCATCCCTATATAACTAAAAAACTTATTCAACTTGGCAGGTGTTAGTAGTTAAAGAAAAATCTGGAAAAAGCACTGGAATTTGGAAGCTGCCTACTGGAGTTGTTGAAGAGGTTAACAATTTTTATATTATCATTCCATCTCTTATACTAGTAGTTATATTTTTTATTGTCATTTGTCAATATTCCAAAATTTAAAGGGGGATTCTGAAGAGAGTATCAGCCTATTTTTAAATTAAAAAAAAAGAAATAAATTGGAGGAATATTTTTCTTTTTCTTTTCCTGAAAGAAGTGAGTGCGTTAAGGGAATCAGCCTTTTGGAAGGAAAAAATAAATTAACTAAATTGGGATAATAAAACAAACTTTTTTAAGGAAAAGACTGCATGTTTGGAGAATTTCATATTTTTAATAACAATTTGCTTTCTCAAGTTTCATAAATCATAATCAATAAGCGTAAAAATTATATTATTATGTTTTGAAACCCTTGAGCAATTAAGCTTGTTGTTTATTGTATACTAATACTATATACAAAATACTCTTATATATAGGGCGAGGATATATGCTTGGCAGCCATTAGAGAGGTACAAGAAGAGACAGGAGTAAGTGTGTACATCTACATTCAATTACCCCTCCCACAACCCCAAACCTTAAATTATGGAGCAGTAAACTCACCAAATATTTCTTTATCTTCTTCTTTTTAGATTGAGACAGAATTTATTGAAACCCTCGCCTTCAGGTAAGAATTATTCATCCTTGGGCTTTTAAAAAAATATTATTAATAAGTGATCATTCAAAATAATCATAATTTTAAAAGTAATTGAAATTTCGCTATTTTCTATGTAAAGATAAATTTGAACAAAAACAGTGTTCAAAATTCGGAAAATACTCCAGCATAATATACTGGAATTCCAGTATAATATACTGGAGTTCCAGCATAAGTATATTGGATTTCCAGCATAATAGACTGGAGTTCCAGTATAATATACCGGTCTATCATAATATGCTGGAAGTTCATACACAGGTGCTCCAATCTTCAGTATATTATGCTGGAACTTTCCGCGTGTTGGAGTTCTAGCATAATATGCTGGAAGTTCATACATAGGTGCACCGATCTCCAGTATATTATGCTGGAACTTTCCGTGTTGCAGCAAAATAGTGGCTATTTTTCAATGACTGTGCAAACGCTGACTATTTTTGAATGACCAGTCCGAAAATTGGCTAGCCCGTGCTATTTTTACTTCAAAATGTACTATTTTTGAAGGATCCAATAACATGCGCTCGGCGATATTTTTAAAGAGTCCGAGCAAACGTAGATTGATTATATACCCTAATTAATCTTGTTCTAAAATAATTCAGAAGCTGAAACTATTGAATTTTTGTTCACTGCAGACAAAGTCACAGATCATTCTTTGGAAAGTCAGATTTATTCTTCATATGCATGTTAAAACCCCTTAATTTTACTATCCACAAGCAAAATGCTGAGATTGAAGAAGCTCAGGTATGTCAAAAATAACGATTCCATTTCAGTTATACTTCACATTAAGGAAGCTCAGGTATGTCAAAAATAACCCCTTTTATTGATCTATTTGCAGTGGATGGCCATAGAAGAATATGCAGCTCAACCAAAGTTGAACAAAAGTGAACTCTCCAAAAAAATTGCCAAGATATGTCTAGCCAAAAAAGACAATGAATACACTGGATTCTCTGCTGTTCTTACAACTACAGGAATTTCTGCTAAGAAGTGTTATTTGTACTCTAATATATGATCACATGATCATTAAGATACGTACTTTTTAATGCATATGTTTGCAATAATGTTGTGATGTGAATTTCCAGTTTTACAGTGAATGAAATAATATTTGTAATTGTTGGAAAAAAATCAAAACAGTGATCAGTTTACTTCGCTATGATGTTGTGCAAATTAAAAATCAATTTCATCCTATTTGGGAGAAAATATAAATAAAAACTTTAGTTTGATGATCTAATTATGCGTGGCAGTGTAACCATATTAAACACTCTTAATGTACTTATTTAGCTATCTATAATATCGAGACATCTTTTTGACCAAAACAAACGTGTGGGAAATAAAATACTGACTAGTAGTCTCTAGCTAGTTCATTCTGTCTTTAGCCCATTTGTCGCACTCGTTTTTTTCAACAAAACTTCACTAAACTTTCTTAAAAATAAATAAAAAGATTTAGTAAAGCTCGAAAAGGGTTTTCAAAATTGAAAGTGACAAAAGAGTGTGTTTCAAGAGATTAACTCAGAGTCGCCACCTGACATTTGATTTCGGTGTGTCAGGTCACCATTTTTTTTAATAAATTCTTTTCTTCAAAACACGTTTGACTCTTAAACCAGTTTGCACCAGAGATTCTAGATAAGGGGGTTCATTTGACTCGGGGAGAAGGTGTTAGGCATTCCCTGAGTCCCGTAACTAGTACGGTTGCGCACTCGATCATGTTGATTTTAAAGATATTCAAATTGAGGTAAAAACACGTAAAGGGAAAATAAACACACAAAAGGCTCGAGGTTGTCCCCACCTAATAAAATAACAAGAAATAAAAATAAAAATCCGGATAATTACAAAGTTCTTCGGGGCATTCCCCGGATAATTAATATATACAAACTCTATGGGGCATTCCCCTGAATATAAACTAACAGGGACGACCACTCACCTCAAATAAAAGAAAAGAAAAAGCCTAAAGTTTACCTACCCGAGTGATGATGGCCTAAACATGATACTAGCGACTTTGAAACAAATACAGTTAACAACAAGAACTATTTTAAGTTAAGAACAAACTGTGTTTGCCCCAAGTCCCATGACACATTCATCATATTTTGCCCTTTTACTATAGCTAATTTTATATAGATGTTATCAACAATAATACATAACCGGGAGAATTCATCCAAACTATTAAAACATAATATTCATGGCATCCAAGTATTTTGGGAAACCAACAATAAACAACATATTCAAATTCAAATTCAAGCCATTTATAAGATCATATAGCAAACCGAAAGAGATTAAAAAAAATAGAGCAAGAGTTGAACCTCAACGAACGATTGGAACCTGAACCGCGAACCTAGTCGGCAACCTCGAATTCGAATCAACCTCGGCTTCAACACATTTTTAATTTCTGTCCAGATTTTGTCTGTGTTCTCTGCTATGTGTGTATGTGTGTTGACGAATTTTAGAGGAGGGACGATGGAGTAGGGTTGCCGTTTCACCTCTGCTCGGTGACGGCTGGTTTTTGGAGATGGGCGAGGGTGTGTGGTTGTTATGGTGGTGGAGCTCGCCGGAGATGGCAGAGGCGTGGTGGTCGCGTGGCAGTTGATTCTCTATAGGTTGAAGGAGAGGCGGCTGTTGGTGGTGGTGATCGAGTTGGGATCGTTTGGAGAGGATGGAGGGGGCGGCTAGCAGGTTTTTGTGGCAAAGGGATGGCCGGCGGCGGCAGCTTGTGGCGGAGAGGCGTTCGGCGGGTTTGAGGGTGAGGGAGCAGAGAAAGTTCTGAAGGGTCTTGGGCGACTGATTTTTTTGAGAGGGATTCTGCTAGTGTTGTTTTTGTCTGAAGGTGTGTCGATGTGTATATGGTGTTCTAGAGGTTGAAGAAGATAGGAAGAAGATGAATAGGGTTAGGGTTTTTTTATTAGTCTTCTCTAGGGTGTGTTTTGGGTTAGGTTTTTGGGCTTTACTAAAATGGGATAAACCCGTCCCAAATTCACTCTTCCTTCCTAAATGATATATAAAATTTATAGTGTAAAATATAGAACTAATTCTAATTAATTAAAATAAATAATATTATATTACAAAACTATTTTTGGTATTTTTTCAAGATTATGCTAAAAAATAAAAATAGGATTAAATTAAAATCATCGCAAAAATTCAAATAATATTACTATCAAATATACTGATATTCTTGAAAACAAAGTGAAAATATTTTTGTAATTTTCGTTTTGTGATAAAATTAAATAAAGTTGTCAAAACTAGTTAAAATAGAGATACTAGACCTAAACTAAATATTTAGACGTTAAAATGTGTAAACTCTCGGAGAGGGTAAAAAATTACACGTCTACAGCTGCCCTTCTTTGACTGAAAACACGAAGAGTTTTCAGCAAAGAACGACTAGACATGTATTTTGACCCGATCCTTATTTAGAGAGACCTAAACTAAAAGAAAGGAGCATGTGACCGAGCCTGGTGTCTGAGCTGCCTACATATCCTTGGCTATAAAGGAATCAGGTCACGTGTAGTTCAGAAGTAGGAAGAACGATGGAGGAGGATACCGAGGTGGAGTGTCGAGTGAAGTGTCGTCGAGGTTCCGGTCTGCGGTTCCTGTCCTTACATGAAAATAAAACCAAAATAAAAAATAAAAATTACAAGAAAATCTACAAAATCATATCTACTCTTCTACCTTGAATCTTCTACAGTCTTGTTGTGCATCTCGAACTACTGGCTCACATTCTTGAGGCGAGCTTCTGCTACTTATGACTTGAATTGAAATTTGAAATGACTTTCCTCGTTATCCAGGTGGGCGCCTGCTACTGACTTAAAACTTAAAATGAATTCCCTCGTTCTCCAGGTGGGGGCCTGATGACTTAACTTGAAATGTATTCCCTCGTTTTCCAGGTGGGCGCCTGATGACTTGACTTGAAATGTATTCCCTCGTTCTCCAGGTGGGCGCCTGATGACTTAACTTGAAATGTATTCCCTCGTTCTTCAGGTGGGCGCCTGATGACTTAACTTTAAATGAATTCCCTCGTTTTTCAGGTGGGCGCCTGATGTCTTAACTTGAAATGTATTCCCTCGTTTTCCTGGTGGGCGCCTGATGACTTAACTTAAAATGTATTCCCTCGTTCTCCAGGTGGGCGCCTGATGAATTGACTTGAAATAAATTCTGAAATGTCTTCCCTCGTTCTCCAGGTGGGTGCCTGCAATCAAAACAACAAAACAAACAAAATTTTCTGCCCCAGTTTGCACTCGGGAGACTTGTGAGTTGTTAGCAAAACTGTAAACCACTTATGTTACTGATGCAATGATGAGAACAAAACTAAAGACTCGATTAGGATGTGCATCTCCTGTGAGTAAAATCAAGAATGTTTGACTAGCAAGTGCGTATGCTAAGAGTAAAACCTAAATGACTCAAAATAGGAAGTGCGTCTCCTAGGGGTGAAATTTCAATTTACGAAGTGCGTCTCCTAAACGTATATCCTGAAAGACTCAGACTAGTAAGTGCATCTCCTAGAGGGTGAAACTTCAATGACTCAAACTAGGAAGTGTGTCTCCTAGGAACAAAAATATAATCTAAATGACCCGGACTAGGAAGTGCATCTCCTAGGGGAGAAACTTAAATGACTCATATTAGGAAGTGCATCTCCTAAGAATGAACTTAAATTAACCAAACTAGGAAGTGCGTCTCGTAGGGATGAAATCTCAATTTAGCAAGTGTCTCCTAATCAAAATATGACTTGAAAGACCCAGACTAGGAAGTGCGTCTCCTAGGGGCGAAACTTCAATGACTCAAACTAGGAAGTGCATCTCCTAGAACTAAAACATAACCTAAATGACCCGGACTAGGAAGTGCGTCTCCTAGGGGCGAAACTTAAATGACTCACACTAGGAAGTGCGTCTCCTAGGAATGAACTTAAATTAACCAAACTTGGAAGTGCGTTTTCTAGAGATGAAATCTCAATTTAGGAAGTGCGTCTCCTAAACAAAATATGACTTGAAAGACCCAGACTAGGAAGTGCGTCTCCTAGGGGCGAAACTTAAATGACTCACACTAGGAAGTGCGTCTCCTAGGAATGAACTTAAATTAACCAAACTTGGAAGTGCGTTTTCTAGAGATGAAATCTCAATTTAGGAAGTGCGTCTCCTAAACAAAATATGACTTGAAAGACCCAGACTAGGAAGTGCGTCTCCTAGGGGTAAAACTTCAATGACTCAAACTAGGAAGTGCGTCTCCTAGGAATAAAAACATAACCTGAATGACCCGGACTAGGAGTGCGCCTCCTAGGGGCAAAACTTAAATGACTCGCACTAGGAAGTGCGTCTCCTAGGAATGAACTTAGATTAACATAACTAGGAAGTGCGTCTCCTAGGGATGAAATCTCAATTTAGGAAGTGTGTCTCCTAAACAAAGTATGACTTGAAAGACCCAGACTAGGAAGTGCGTCTCTTAGGGGTAAACCTTCAATGACTCACACTAGGAAGTGCGTCTCTTAGGAATAAAAACATAACCTGAATGACCTGGACTAGGAAGTGCGTCTCCTAGGGGAAAAATTTCAATGACTCAAACTAGGAAGTGCGTCTCCTAGAACAAAACATAACTTGAAAGATCTCAATTTAGGAAGTGCGTCTCCTAAAAGAACATATAACTTGAAAGACCCATGCCGGGAAGTGCGTCTCCTAATGGGTGAAACTTCTCAATGACCTCTGCATAAGCAGAATTGGGGCATTACACCTGAAAAATTCAAGCTTTGATGTGAACATAGCCTTCATCCCTGTTTCAGACAAAGAAAAACTTGTGAGTTTAAACATGGTGGTTAGTATGTGGCCTTGACCTTGAGGGCTTTTGCTCCTTCACTTGACATGATAACTTTGATTTTCATTTGGAGGACCTCTCTTGTTATTGGTTAACCACTCTCTCTGTCAACCTTTATCAATGAAGACACCTCTGATCCGTTCAATCCCAATACCTTACACCCCATGTATTGCTCGTGAATTGACAGTTACCAAATCTTTGCATTTTACATCAATCCCAAAGAACATCTATTATCACCAATGCGCATATTGTTCTTTCCTTAATTATGTCGTTTTGATGTGCTAGCCAGATGTCTCTCTATGCAATTGGAAAGCTGGTAGCAAATTTTGAAGTCATTTCTCACTTGTTCTAACCAAATGGACTCAAAAAGAGGAATTGAACAAAGCAAGAGGAACAAAGTAAGGGACAATGGAAAGAGATGATATCAAACAAGAAAATCACAAAGTAGAAACTTATCACATGAGGACACCAGTTCTAATGACTATGACATGCATTTTTGGATTGAGCAGCCTAATCTGTCAAGCAAGTCTAATGTTCCACTCTTGTTATACCTCCGTGCCGTGAAACTGGGCTTCAATGCTCCAATCATCCTATCTGATTCACGATCCTTTATTCGACTTGTAGTGCCCAAAGGGTTTTCACCATCAAGCCTCTCTCATTTTGCTCTTTCTCTTAATTTACCGTCGCCTTATGGTGCCCCTAAGGGTTTTCACCAATAAGACTCTCTCATTTTATCATTTTCTCTCTTTGTGTTGAGAACAAGGTATTACCCATGATTCAAGAGATTCATACTTTCACCACACACTTGCTTTGGCATCCTCAAAGATTGGTCAGAAGGTCTTTCTCTAGACCGTAATGTAGGCTTTTGGACGGGGTTGGAAAGAAAGGGTGGCATGAAGGCTCAAAATAATTTATGATGAAAAGGTTCAAAATTACAACCTTTGGAATCAGATCTTTTGGCCAAATTATAACTTCTGCCGCAGTTTCTTGGTCTGGGGAATTCATTTTTTTTTTCTTTTTGATTTTTTTGGATTTTTGTTTTAATGGGACCGAACCCCAGAGTAAGGTTGCCTACGTATCCTTAAAAGGAATCAGGTCGAACGTTGTTCCAACCTGAAGTTGGTTTATTTTGTTGTTTTTCTTTTCCTTTTCTTTTTTCTTCTTTTTTTCTTTTCTCCTTCTCCTTTTTTTCTTTTTTCCTTTTTTTTCTTTTTTTCTTTTTTTTCCTTTTCTAGTTCATAACTCTACTTCTGATTCCAAAAGAGAGGTATGAAACAAAACAAGTTAAGGCTCAAAAGGGGTAGCAAAAAATAAAAGTGTTTGGGTAGCAGAATAAAATGCCTTCGTCATGCCAAACTTTAAAAATTCCAAGTACAAACGTGTAATTGAAGATAAGAAAATAAATCATACATTGTATCTATTGATGGCATCAACACAAACAAAAAGTGCCAATGAGAAGTATCTTTGTTCCAATGAATAACCCTTGCTAGTTCGAAGCAGACTTGACTCAACCTCGTTTCGATGTGGAAGAATGCATTTCAGAACTGATTGATCTACCTCAAACTGCTTGAGAGACATCCCCTTGTTGTATGCTCTCATCAACCTCTTGATTTCTCAGACTAACTGCCTCAGTTTCACTCAATTCAAGTTTCAGGTTATCTAAGAATGCGTGAATCTTTACTTGTTTTCTCAAGTGCATCCTTTTATCATATTCAAAACTGGCATTGCTTCATGATTAAACTAACTTTCAAGACTAGGATGAGAATTATGCGTGCATGTCATGTCACTAGAGTCAGCATGAAAAGAACTATAAAGGGAAAAGTAACCTAAAAGAAAAAACTGACTAGAACTACTGGAAAACAAAAGATTGCATTAGACAGATGGTGAAAAAGGTTTAAACAAAACAAGAAAAATAGACATGGGTTACAACCCTGGAACGATCCTAGATAACACTAGACGAGTTACTACAATAAAACAAACTAGGCAAAATAAGAAGAAGAAGGGTTTGAGCCACAAGACCATATCCAGATTACAACCCTGAAATAATCCGGACGACAGAAATGATAACAAAATAAACCACCAAAACTCCTTCTTGGCTAGCAAAGAAAAAAAGTGTCTTTCCAATCACTAAGATCGACATCTTAACCACTAAATTGCACATCAAAATTACAGGGACCTTCACCAATTTCAATCATATTGTTTTCACCAATGACTCATTGACTCCTTTGAGGTGGTTTTGGGAGGTGGAGTGTGAAAAGGTTGTGGGGAGATATCAGCAGCAATGGGAATCTGGATTTGTGACATTGGCGGAATGGTGACAAGGCTTTCAGAGTAGTTAGTGGGAAATAATGGTGGAGGATGCCCACTAACCCATGCTTGGTATAATTCGTCCATCTGTCTTCAACCTTAAGACCTTTTTTTTAAAAACTAAAATTCTGATTCAACAATCCCCTTAGGCGGATCAACAACACTTGTGTCCAAGTCGTTGCCAGTCATGGCTACCTTGCTATTTGACCTTGTGTTGTATGGATGACTCGCCACAAACTAACCACCTCCTGCGATGATAACAATAAAAGTACCAAAAAGGAGCAAAACAAAGCCAACATGTTAGTGTTAGGGCATTTATCATATAGAATTATCACATTGCGTGCAATGCACCTATCAACAATTAACAGTTCAAGAATGACTTCGAGGGTCACAAGATCATTTGGCATCATCCCAATTTTTTTCATTTGAATCTTCTCTTTTCTTTCTTTTCTAGCACATCTTGCTCATTTTCCTTCCTCTTTTCTTTCTAATTATCACCGTTTTCTTTCTATCACCCCTCACGTCCCACAACTTCATTTCCCTTTCTTTTATTTTTATTTTTATTTTTAAATGGTTTGATCGAACCCTATGTAGGTTGCCTACGTATCATGTTCCACATGAATCAGACCAAACGTAGTGCTAGAAAAAATAGTGGACAAAATAAACTAAATATAAAAATCTTTTTGAATTTTCCATTTATAACTTTTTTTTGGTTTTTCAAATACAAAACAGGAAGTACTATAACAAAAGACTCGACAATCTTAACTAGACTGACAGACTCGATACTACTATACAAGACTAAATATTACTGTACAAGACTAGAAAATAAAAGACAACATGAAAACAAACTCAAAAATATAAAAAAATCTCTTCAAAGCAACTCCCAAATGTGATGGCCCTGAGGTATCTATCATGCTCGAGCTCCGGTAAATGAATCCATTCCTGAATAAGAAAAATAAGACCAAATAGATTAAAGACTCAAGACACTATGCGACTCCATGGCACCTTCTATTGGGCTATTTTTGCAAAATGGTTTATATGGTCAAGGATGTCTATTAATGCAAAACTCAACAAAAGTGACCTCAAAGGCATGAAATTACCTCACTAAGGCTTATACGACTTCAAACTCCCAGCAATCATGGCCCAAAATTAATTTGCAAAAATGGCCCATTTTGCAAAAACGACCGATATGGCCAGAAGTGGCTAAAGATGAAAACTCAAAAGGACGGGCCTTAAGGTAATGCGACACCTAGTTATGAACTCAACATCCTAAGACATGAGTCATTGAACTTCCTTTGCGAAAATGACCTATTTGCAAGAATGATCGATGTGGCAAAAAAAGGCTAGACATGCAAATTCCACAAGAATAGGTCTTTGAATTGAGAGGACATCTTGTTGTAGACTTAGCGCTCTAAGACATGTTAATAAGACACTTTGAAAAATAGCCCTATTTTGCAAAAACGGCCAATGAGTGGCAAATGTGGCTAAACATGCAAGAGTTGGCTAAGACCCCGCGAAGCGAAGAACCTAAGGCTCACTAAGAAGACCGGACTTTATGTGGGCTGCCTACGTATCCCGCCCCGAAAGACGAGAATCAGGTTTGCGTAGTTCAGGCAGATTGGATACCGGAGAGAATTTAAAAAAAAAAAAACTAACTTGGAGAAAACATATTTTTTTTGTCTTTTTCTTTTTGAAAAAAATTGAAGAAACATGTAAAATCTTTTTGAATTTTTTTTTTTTTTTTGATTTTTTGAAAATGATGGGAAAATGTAAAATCTTTTTGGATTTTCTTTTTCTCCTTTTTTTTTATTTTTGGAAAATAATGCGAAAGTGTAAAATCTTTTGGATTTTCTTTTTCTCTTTTTATTTTTATTTTTGGTAAATGATAAGAAAGTGTAAAATCTTTTTGGATTTTTTCATTTTCATTTTTTATCTTTTTTTTTTTTTTTTGAAAAAGTTGTGAAAGAAAATATAACTAAGCCTTACTTGCTTCATTTTCACCATTTTTTCCCAAACATTACTCCGTCAAATGACCTTTCTACCCTCAAATATGCAACATGTATCACATAGGGATGATTGAATATCGTTTTGGGCCATGAGCCCAATTTGACAAAATTTGGATAGGCCTCCTACAAAGGGGCACGGTGCCCGGGACCGACCCCTACTAGGTCTAAATGACATGATGCAAATAAGAATGACCTAAAGGCTGACCTATGTTTGGGGTTCACTAACAAGGCAATTCGGGGAAGCGTATGGTCGATGGTGGCTGCTTAAGCTTTCCACCCACTCTATACGTCTGACGGCTCCCCCTCCTAAAATAAGGGTGACTCAAAGAAGAGTTCGTGTACGCAACGCGTACTCCGAAACTTGTTGCAGAAAGAAGACCCATGGTTATGCAAATGATGACAGTTATAAAGCAGTAACACATAAAGGAAAAACTGTAAACAAATAAACAACTAGCAAATAATAAAACAACATAAACAAAAATAAAAATCAAATAAAGCAAAGAAAACACATAAAAACCTCAACCGAATATCCTAAAAGCCGACAAGACCAAGTACTAGCTCGAACCCACAAATTCCCCAGCAGAGTCGCCAGAAATCTCACACCCTTTTTTTTCAACAAAACTTCACTAAACCCTCTTAAAAATAAATAAAAAGATTTGGTAAAGCTCGAAAAGGGTTTTCAAAATTGAAAGTGACAAAAGAGTGTGTTTCAAAGGATTAACTCAGAGTCGCCACCTGACATTTGATTTTGGTGTGTCAGGTCACCATTTTTTTAAATAAATTTTTTCCTTCAAAACACGTTTGACTCTTAAACCAGTTTACACCAGAGATTCTAGATAAGGGGGTTCATTTGACTCAGGGAGAAGGTGTTAGGCATTCCCCGAGTCCCATAACTAGTACGGTTGCACACTCGATCATGTTGGCTTTAAAGATATTCAGATTGAGGTAAAAACACGTAAAGGGAAAATAAACACACAAAAGGCTTGAGGTTGTCCCCACCTAATAAAAGAACAAGAAATAAAAATAAAAATTCGGATAATTACAAAGTTCTTCGGGGCATTCCCCGGATAATTAATATATACAAACTCTACGGGGCATTCCCCTGAATATAAACTAACAGGGAAGACCACTCACCTCGAATAAAAGAAACGAAAAAGCCTAAAGTTTGCCTACCAGAGTGATGACGGCCTAAACATGATACTAGCGACTTTGAAACAAATAAAGTTAACAAAAAGAACTATTTTAAATTAATAACAAATTGTGTTTGCCCCAAGTCCCATGACACATTCATCATATTTTGTCCTTTTACTATAGCTAATTTTATATAGATGTTATCAACAATAATACATAACCGGGAGAATTCACCCAAACTATTAAAACATAATATTCATGGCATCCAAGTATTTTGGAAAACCAACAATAAACAACACATTCAAATTCAAATTCATGCCATTTATAAGATCAGATAGCAAACCGAAAGAGATTAAAAAAGAGAGAGCAAGATTTGAACCTCAACGAACGATTGGAACCTGAACCGCGAACCTAGTCGGCAACCTCGAATTCGAATCAACCTCGGCTTAAACCCATTTTTAATTTCTGTCCAGATTTTGTCCGTGTTCTCTACTGTGTGTGTATGTGTGTTGACGAATTTTAGAGGAGGGGCGATGGAGTAGGGCTACCGTTTCACCTCTGCTCGGCGGCGGCTAGTTTTTGGAGATGGGCGAGGGTGTGTGGTTGTTATGGTGGTGGAGCTCGTCGGAGATGGAAGAGACGTGGTGGTCGCGTGGCAGTTGATTCTCTGTGGGGTGAAGGAAAGGCGGCTGTTGGTGGTGGTGATGGAGTTGGGATCGTTTGGAGAGGATGGAGGGGGCGGCTGACAGGTTTTTGTGGCAAAGGGATGGCCGGCGGCGGCAACTTGTGGCGGAGAGGCGTCCGACGTGTTTGAGGGTGAGGGAGCGGAGGAAGTTTTGAAGGGTCTTGAGCGGCTGATTTTTTTGAGAGGGATTCTGCTAGTTGTTTTTGTCTGAAGGTGTGTCAATGTGCATATGGTGTTCTAGAGGTTGAAGAAGGTAGGAAGAAGATGAATAGTGTTATGTTTTTTTTATTAGTCTTCTCTAGGGTGTGTTTTGGGTTAGGTTTTTGGGCTTTAATGTTGGGCCAAAGACTAAAATGGGATAAACCAATCCCAAATTCACTCTTCCTTCCTAAATGATATATAAAATTTATAGTGTAAAATATAGAACTAATTCTATTTAATTAAAATAAATAATATTGTATTGCAAAACTATTTTTGGTATTTTTTCAAGATTATGCTAAAAGATAAAAATAGGATTAAATTAAAATCATCGCAAAAATTCAAATAATATTACTATCAAAAATATTGATATTCTTGAAAACAAAGTGAAAATATTTTTGTAATTTTCGTTTTGTGATAAAATTAAATAAAAGTGTCAAAACTAGTTAAAATAGAGATACCAGACCTAAACTAAATATTTAGACGCTAAAATGTGTAAACTCTCGGGGAGGGTAAAAAATTACACGTGTACACCATTTAATAAATTTGTTGTTGTAGTTTATTTTTAATTCTCCTTTTTGGTTTATTTGCTTTTTTTTTTTGTCGGAAATCCAGACTTATGGTTCAAGAGGAGATAACTTTACCGTTGCTCCAAAATTTCAAAGATGTATACACGTTGTTAGTGTAAATATATTCTTCTCTCTTTTCCTTTTACGATCTTACACCAAGAGTTCTGATGTGCCCTATGCTAAATAAGTTGTTAAAATTAGTGGAACCCCTTATTGAAATCTAATGATAAGCAGGGGAGGAGTTAAAGTGTCGGGAGCGGGTTTGGTCGAATCCTATAGCTTTGGTTCAAATTCTATATTTGTCTTAAAAAATCTATTGAATATATATAAAGTATTAATTTCAATCTCAATAACATAAAACGATTACAATCCCAAACCCATAAGCTTGAAATCCCGGTCCACCTCTTATGATAAGAGCATTTATTAAGCTTTCCCTTGTGCTTGTTTTTCTTTTGCTTAATATCTTTTTGAGGGTTAATTCCTTTGAATTACATGCATCAAATAATTGTAATTTTCTTGTATCCTTTCAAATGTAACCTGACCAAAAACACATGCTAGTGGTCTTCTACTCTTCTATAAGGGACCAAAAACACATTCTCTTGTTTTTATATGAACTATTGATCACGTGTTTTAGCCGCGAAATCAGCTACTAACGCATAGGTTATGGTAGATTACCTACATCGTATCCTCGGGTGCAGCTTTGGTTTTAACCTTGCGTAAACATGGAATGCTTCGTATATCGGGTTGACTTTTTAGTTAGGAAGAAAATATTGTCTAGTTATAGGCTCGTCATTTTCAGTACAATAATTTTCTTTGAAAGAGTGCCTTGATATAACTGGTAAAATTGCTTCATGCGACGAGAGGCCACGGGTCAAGCCGTGAAAGCAGTCTCTTGCAGAAATACAGGATAAGACTACGTACAATAGACCCTTGTAATTAAGACCTTCCTCGAATCCTACACATAAGGGACTTAATGAATCGGGCTGCCCTTATTAACTTTTTTCCCCCCTCATTTATGATACTTGACTTGCTCTCGCAGACAATCTTTAAACATTTCCTCTCCACCATTGGTAGTTGACATATTCCCACTAAAAGTCACCCACTCAATGACGGACACTAGTATCACGAGATGCGAAAGAAAGGGCAAAGAATAGATCCTACGCATCCAAATTAAGAGGACCAAACGTGCATAAATAAGATAAAATTAAGCAAGAAGAAGACAAAAAGGCATAATATAATTTGTATCATCAATTGTTGAAGTGTAAGTGTGGCTATCTCAGCAAAAAGCATACAGAGTTAGAAAGAGTTTACTTCTATTTTTTTTTAGTTAATTATTTGGTGAGAAGCTGACAAACATTTAGCTAGCGTTTGCATATAGATTTATGAAAACTTAAAAAAAATAATTATATTTAATAGTTGAAGTTTGTGAGTAGAAAAAATTTTTTAAACCAAAAACTACCCTAAACCAATTTTGGGGAACTTGAAAATATTTCAATTCTTTTTTTTTTTTACCAAAACATGATAATATTTCATAAACAAATAATATTTTGAATAGTTTTTTTAAAAAATAAATACAAAATCTATGACCAAACGGGAACTTAGGCTTTTAGTCGTGCAATTAACAACTAATTTTAAGTACCCGAAAAATCTGACAGCTAAATATGAAAACGTGGAAAGTTGCAAAACCAAGACGAAATCACGTATACAGTCAAACCTCTCTATAACAGACTCGTTTGTTTTGAATATTTTTGGATGTTATAGCGAAATGCTGTTATAGAGAATATATATATATATATATATATATATATATATATATATATATATATATATATATATATATATATATATATATATATATATATATATATATATATATATATATATATAACATGAAAATTAGTTTCAAAAAAAACTTGAGTTTAATAGTGAAATGTTATTATATAATAATGCAGTTATAAAGAGGTCGGATGAATCTCTTAATCCGTCAACGTCAATAAATACAATTTCATAATAGACTGAAATTGTATTTGGTGCATGAAATTTCTCTTCATTTGCCCCCTATCGACTTTAAAATAAAGTTTTTTGCTTAAAGAAATAGAGAACGAGTCAGAAATTATAAAGGGAAAAAAGCTAGAAAATCCACTGTAAGTTCAACGCAATTGAATTACTAGCGGTCTTCCACCTTTTTTTTTAATTTCTTTCATTCATTATGTGTTGTTGTACATTTAAAGTGTAGGCATCTTCTCGATAAATGATGTGAGACCTTTTGAGAGGAAAGGATCGTGTGGGTTCTCTATTCTTATGATTACTGGACTTTCTGCTGATAATATATGATTTTATACGCTAAAAACTGACCTCAAAATTTGGGTAAGTTAGGAAACGACACATGTCAAGGATGATCAGTTGAGTAATGACTCAACCATGGTAACACCGCATACAAACCTATAGCGGATAACAAGCAATTCAATATATGACCTTTATAAAAATGTTACAGAAAATTCCAAGATTTTTTCGGCCTTTATTAAGATGTACTACCCTTTATTATTCTTCGTCACCTTTTAGTTACTCAAAAACAATGGAATTAAGTAGGCGTTTGGACATAAGAATTGTAAAATTCGAAAAAATGGTGAAATTTTTTTTCAAGTGAAAATCACATTTGAAATTTAGAGTTGTGTTTGGACATAAATTTTAATTTGGATTGTTTTTGAAGTTTTGTGAGGGAAATTTTGAAAAATAACATTTTGTAGTTTTTCAAATTTCGAAAATTTTCAAAATGTATCTTCAAGTGAAAATTGAAAAATTTATGAACAAATGTTGATTTCGAAAAGAAGTGAATTTTTTTTAAAAAAATCTTCCATCAAATTTTATGTCCAAACGAGCACTAAGAATGTTCACATTGAGGTAAACATTAAAAGTTTGAGATGTTCCTTGTTATGTGGAATATTGTAGGATGTATTTAAATTTTTGATACCTCAACATCAAAAGGTTCGATGGAAGAGTTTAGTGCTGCAACCAAGCATTCATCCCAGATTCAAATTCACTCTATGGTTGGCTGCACATGAGAGACTAGCTACTGTGGATAAACTTAGCAGAATTGGTATTCACGTGCCACAGGACTGTGTGTTTTGTAAGACAGCTACTGAAACACTACACCATCTCTTCTTTGAATGTAAAGTCACAAGTGAAGTCTGGACAAGACTAGTACACTGGTTAGGTATGAAAAGAAGAATCAAAGGATGGGAAGAAGAGCTGAAATGGGCAAGTCAATTGTCAAGGAAGAGGACAGGCAGAGCAGTGATCACTAGCTATGTATTTTCAATGCTTATATATAGCTTATGGAGAGAAAGGAATATGATGAGATTTCAGCAGACTAAGTTCGGTGAGCACAGAATCTGCAGAGAAATAGTGTTACATATCCATGTGCGAGGCAGAAGGCAACCAAAGTGGCAGTTGATACTACAAAGTTTAGATAGATTTGCATAGAAACTAGAAACTATCTGTAATTTTGTTTTCCATGTTGATAGCTAGCTGACTAGTAATGTTAGGCTAAGCTAGTATGAGTCGTAGATATTAGACTGTAACTGGTCAGCAGTTACATGGATTTGTACAGTTATATTTTTTGATTAATACAAATGGGTTTTAATCAAAAAAAGAAAAAGAAATAACACGGATGCTATTGATTAAATGTTTATATCAAGTGTCAATATATTTCATAGCTACGTTTTGATTTTTATAGCCAAATATTTATTTATGATCACCTCCTACCCTTAAGCCATATAATACTCTTTGTATTATTTTTCTCTCTCACTCTTTCAGATTTTTCTCCACCCACTCTCTCTCTCTCTCTCAACACTAGTCTTTCTCCATGAATACAACCACGATTCTTCACTGATTCATCTCCATTGTCTCGCAAAATTTTCATTTGAGTGATCATCGACACGGAGAATGACAAAGAGGGGCAAAACCACCCATTGAAACTCCCTATAGCTCTTTGCTTTCACCGCAACCTCAAACTTAAACTAATGAGATTTTTGCTATTTTTGTGTTATTGCCGCTTCTTATATATTGTACAAATTGGACCTTATTTCAAAAGCCCATTCCGAATCTAGATTGGGTCGAACTGAAACCAATACTCAGATGAAATTTTTACCTCCTATAGTACATCTTCCTTTCTATTCCATCCACTTCTGCTATGGCGAACTGGGAAGAATTGCCGCACGAACTCATTACTATGATTGCAAAGCGTGTTAAAGTGATGGAAGATTTCATTATTTTTGGTGGTATTTGTACTTTATGGCGAACTGATGCTCTCAAATACAGATCGAAATGAGACTGGGTTCTTGATCGAAACGGGAACAGTGGCGTTTCGAGTCAGAATCGCGGCCCTCTCAGCGAAACAACATTAGGGTTGTTCTTGAACAAAGATGACGGAGTTTGGGGCTGAGCAACTTGAAGATTCTGTTAATATATTTCAATGTATCTCGCCATATTTCATGTATTTTATTGTATTCACTGTCTCACTATATTCCATGAATGTATTCATATATTTTTTAATTAATATAATCTACGTATTCGGATGTATATATGTATTCAAATTGCTATGTTTTGTTGTATTTATCGGCTGAAAAAATATTCAGCATGTTTCGCGTCAAATACAGATTATGGGTGATGTAATTGAGTTAGTTCAGTTATATTAGGAGTTTATCGTGTTAATTGATTCACTTTCCGTTTAAAAACAGCTGAATAGACCACGATTTGCGCTATTTACGTTATTGTATTCACAAATATTTATCGTGAATACAGTCGAATACAATCAAATACAGTCCTAAAAATATGCTGAATACAGTCGAATACAATAATTGTCTAGCTGGAATCCCCTGTTTCACGCCGAATTTTACTACTGTATTCATGAATACAGTAGCTTAAATACATCGAATACACTCTAAAAAACTGAAAACATAGCTATAGGAAGTAATATAGTAAATGGTAGCTACAAAAAATATACATATAAGATTCCAAAAATCTAAAAAAAAAAAGATGACTTTTTACAATGGGTATGGTTGAAATTCATTGAAAATATATAAATGAGTCCATATACAAAATTTGAGGAAGGTTGGAAGTGATTTGGACTGATTTAGTATCAATAATCGTTGAACAAATTGAGTTCGAAATATGATATGTGATACCTGTACCTCTCACACAGGTATACATGGATAAACATGTGATACACATATGATACAAATATGATAAATATGTGCTACACAGTGTGATACATGTCGCGCCTCCTTTTTTCTCGCGGAGTCTGGGCTTTGACACCTTTAGGACAACTCATTTCCTTTTGGGAAAGGGGTATGGAATTTGAAGAGTCTCCACCTAACGGATTTAAGGTGCGTTAGGGCACCTAAAGCAAATGACTCATAAACTGATAAACATTAACAGAGATTGGGTAAGGGCTCAAAATTACCTTAAGGAGAAGGTGTAATTTGGTTAGGTCCGAAAATTGAAATGAATTAAAAAGGGTTATTTGTTAAATATCCTATTAATTAATAAAATAATTTGTAAAAATAATTAACAAATTATAAAAAATGATTTTCATGTATAAAAATAATTTAAGATAATAACCCAATATTATAAAAATATAAAAAGCTATTTTCTGACGAAATAATGTAATAATATATACATGGATTACTATTGCAAAGTTATTGCGATTATAACCCGAAAATATAAATATGGCTATTTATGAAATAATTAAAGCTTAGTATAAATATAAATAGTAAAATTAAGCCATAAAATTGTTATAAAGTCATTTGTGATGCGATTAGTAATTATTTGTATAATAAAAATATTGGGATAAATTAATAAAATCTTTAGAAAAATGCAGAAATTAGGAAAAAATATTAGTTGATGCTCATGTACTATTTTGAAAGATAGATATGCTGTAACGACCCGACCGGTCATTTTGAGCTCTAGCAAGTCGTTCAGCGGTTGGAAGTCATAAACAACTTCATTTCAGGTATTATGACTTGTGCATATGGTCGGAGTTGTGATTCAGGAAGTTCGGAGTCAAATTGGAAAGAAAATTCACATTTCGGAAGCCTTAAATTGAAGAAATTGACTAAGACTGGAATTTGGAGTAAACGACCTCGGAATCAGGATCGGAAGGTTCCAGCATGTTCGTATGATGATTTCGGATTTGGGCGTATGTCCGGATCGGATTTTGGATAACCCGGGAGCATTTCGGTGTATATTGTGGAAGTCATCATTTTTTAAAAGAATTTCCTAAGTTTGGATGGAAGGTATTTCAGTGTTATAGATGTCCGTTTGGGATTCTGAGTATGGGAATAGCTCCGTATGGTGATTCTGGAGTTGGGAGCGCGATCGGAAGTGAATTCGGATGTTCGTAAGTTATTTTGAAGTCATTTGGCTAAAGATAGAAATTTGAAGGTTTTGAAGAATCCGACCGGAAGTAGAAATTTTGATATCGGGGTCGGAATGCGATTCCGGAAGTTGGAACAGGTCAGTAATGTCGAATATGACTTGTGTGCAAAATTTGGGGTTAATCAGACGTGATTTGATAGGTTTCGGCATCATTGGTGAATTTTAGAAATTTCAAATTCTTAGGCTTGAATCCGATGTGAATTTGTTGTTTTGATGTTAGTTTTGGTGTTTTGAGAGTGCGACTAAGTTTGAATGATGTTATGGGATGTGTAGGTATATTTGGTTGGGGTCCCGAGGGGTTCAGGATTGATTTCGGATGGTTAACGGACTCGTTTAGCCTTGAAAACACTGCTGGTTTTCTGGTGTTTATGCAGCTGGAATTTGTTCACTGCGATCGCGAGGAATGGTCCGCGATCGCGTAGGGTGAGTGGCTTAAGCAGTGCGATCGCGTGGACTTGATCGCGATCGCGTAGGGTTAGCTGAGTAATGCTAGATTTTTGTTCTTCGCGATCGCATGGAGGAGGTCGCGATCGCGTGAGTTGAGTGGGGTGTGAAGTGCGATCGCGTAGTGGAGTTCGCAATCGCGTAGAGTAATTGGGTGCGTGAGGAAGCAGCTGATGGTGCACCGCGATCGCGTGGGCACGGTTGCGATCGCGTGAGGTTGTGTGAGGGTGAAGCGCGATCGCGTGCTTAAGGCTGCGATCGCGGAAGTCAAAGGACGTAACACTATGCGATCGCAGGGGCAAGGCTGCGATCGCGGTGAAGGAATCACTGGGCATATTTAAATTAAACCCTCCGCGACTTAAACCCCTTTTTACACCATTGTTGTACGGGAAAGAGCTCTTGGGGGCGATTTTGAAGAGGGAAATCCTTGTTCTTCAGTGAGGTAAGTGTTCTAGTCATTAAAACTTGATTATGGGTGATTATAGACAATAATCCCAGCTTTTAATCCATGAAAAACAGTAGAAAAATAAGATTTTGGGGCATGAGATTATGAGACCTTCAAGGGTCGATTTGAGGGGTCAAACGGACTCCGATTTTGGTGTTCTTTATATGTATGGACTCGTGGGAAGGTGAAGAACACTTTTCTGTAAATATTTCTGAGTTTCGGGATGCGGGCCCAGGGGTCGAGTTTTGCCCGGTTTCGGATTTTTGAATAAAATTGATATCTTTCGATTGGAAATTGTTCCTTAAGCCCATATTGATGATAAAAATCTGAACTTGGTAGATTTGGAGCCTTCGGAGGTTGATTCGAGAGGCAAGCGCATTGCGGAATAGTTTTCGGGCTAGTTTTGAGGTAAGTAATGTCTTTAAATCCTGTCCTGAGGGTATGAAACCCCGTACTATGCACCCTTTCACGGGTTTTGAGATAAAAAGGTGGAAACTTTAGAAACATCTTTCCTATTTAGGCGACTATTGAGTTGCGAAACCGATTTCTAAGCCTATGCTTAATAGTATACATATATTTTGATATGATTTGGGCTGTAAGCCATGTTTGGGGCCTAGTGTTGATCTGTTTTAACCTCTTGGGGGTTGCTTTACTATTTTCCTCACTGATATGTTATGATTTTTCACTCAGTATTTTCTATGAAATTGTTTGACACTCAAAGTATTTTGATACTACTTCTTGAAAATGAAACATTGTTTGTGGGTCGAGAACCCGGTGTATTATGGCCTGAATGGCAAATTGAGAGTGTCTGACTGAGTGAGGTTGTTGGCCTATATTGTGAGGATGATATGATATGAGTGAGGCTGCGGGCCTATATTGTGTGTGAATTATGCCATGTTGTGGCTTATTATTGTGCTTGGGTTGTAGGAGCCCCTCCGGAGTCTGTACCACACCCCTAGTGAGCGTCGGTACCGAATGAGTGATGCCCGCGGGGCTTATGAAGAGTGATTGTGAGGATGTCTGATGGGCAGAGTGACTGTGAGGATGCCTGATGGGCAGAGTGATTGTGATGATGCCTGATGGGCAATGGTTACGATAAATGATTTTTGCCCGAGGGGCAGTTTTATGAAAGGTTTTACTGAGTTTTCAAACCATGATTTACTTCGTTTTCAAACTGGTTTTACTGAGATATACTGATATTGCACTTGTTTCAAAGGTTTTCTGGAAACTGATTTCGAACTCATGATTGATGAATGTCACGTGGTGACTTGGTGTTTTACTGGTTTGTGGAATTCTGTACATGTTATGCGTGTTTATATTACTCATACTGTGATTTATTTTCATTACTGCTAACATGGCGTACTCATAAAGACTCCCTGTGCCCGTGTGCACAGATCCAGGTACTAGTTCGCAGTAGTAGCTGACGCAGGTTCGATAACAGCATTTACGGGATTTCGAGGTAGCTGTCCAGTGTCCACAGCTTCTTCATTTCCTTTCCTCATTTAGTTTTAGCATTTGATTCAGATACATATATCATAGTTTTAGCAGAGTTAGATTTATTTATTCGTAGATGCTCATGACTATTGACTCCAGTTCTTGGGAGGTGGTTTAGAATATTATGGGGACGCTAAGAATTATTTATATTATTTATGCTATGGTTGCTTGCTGATTATTTAATTGTGAACTGTTATGATTGAACAAAAGCATAGTAAAGTGATGGTCGGCTAGCCTAGTTCCACGATAGGTGCCATCATGGCCTATTAGGATTTTGGGTCGTGACAAGTATGTATCAGAGCTCTAGGTTGCATAGGACTCAACGGTCATGAGCAGGTTTAGTAGAGTCTTGCGGATCGGTACGGAGACGTGTGTACTTATCTTCGAGAGGCTGCAGAATCCTTAGGAAACATTCCACATTCTTGAATTCTTATCGTGCGAATCCATTCATTCAGCCAAAAGCGTAACTCTTGAATTCCTTTCATGTATTCGAATGCGCACGCGAGCACTTGATATCAGTTGTGCGTCGTCGACTTGTGACTTCCATGGGTAAGATGTGATTGTTATCATGTTAATAATGGGCCAGTCGGAAGGACTTGAGTCCGGATTTTGTCTGTGGCTTGAGTGCTGAGATTTTGTTTGTGTTAGCACTCGTATTTGGGGACTTATATGTCCGTTAGTGTCCTTATTGATGGAACTTTGTGACTAGATGACTACGTGGTGAGTGTGATTAACAGTTAGATGTATTCAAGTTGTTTGATGGTGACCAAAATTAATTGGAGGGAGATGTGGCAAGAACCATTGATTAATTGACTTATGTATTGAGTTAAAATATGGCTTTGAGTTATAAGTTTTGAAGGACCTCTTGTGTAGTTTAGTTGTGGAGTGAAGTGGGTTTTCCTGTTATGTTTTGAGTTCCTGTGATGTCTTTTGGGTTGACTAATGCCCCAGCAACGTTCACGTATTTGATTAGCTGTATATTCCAGCAGTAATTGCACTCCTTTGTTATTGTGTTCATGGATAGCATCCTTACGTAGCCAGGGATAGCATACTCGACATTTGATGATGGTATCACAAGGATGTAGGGAGGAGAAGCTTTTTGCAAAGTTCTCCAAGTGGGAAATTTTTGTCTTAGTTCAGTAGAATTCTTGGGACACGTGATGTCCGGTGAAGGTATCCAGGTGGTCAGATGAGTGTGAGTAAGCTTCTAGAAGCTTAAGATTCCTTGACCACAGCCCCTGTGTTAGTATTGCCATCAGCTTCATGTTTTTATACCGCTAAATGGGATGTCTCGAGGGTAGGCAGTGGTTGTGTTCTAATGTAGGAAGGTATAGTGATTGCGTGATAGCTATGATTTTCGGAAGTGTATAGGGAGATATCATTTTGAGGTTAAGCAGACAGGAGTATTTCCTGCGGGTTGTCTTGAGGTGTGTGACCCTTATGTTTATCTGTGGCAAGTTCTTTTCTACTAGTAGATGATGTATTTGTAATTTGAGTTTAGCTCGCTTGTGGGAGTTGGCATGATCATTACAATGGTGAATGCGAGATTTGCATACGTGTTGAGGGTTAGATGGCCTAGGTCATATGAGCGTATGAAGGATTTAGTTGAATCCCGCCACAGTATGGTGGCAGTGATAGTGTATGGGCATCGTGAGTTATTGTTTTCTTGATCCTTGGCTTTAACCAAGTGGGGGAGTTCGTTATTGATAAGTTGGTTACACGATTATGTGTTGTATTGGTTTTGGTGTGAGGTATATTGGTGAATCAGTTATGACCTACAGAGGTGGAGTCTAGGAATGACTCGAGTGATGGAAATTCTTCGATCTAAGTTGTAATGTACTTTACGGATAGTGGAATTCATTGAATGATGGGGTTGTACTGGTAAGGGTAGAGCGTGCAATGTATGAGTGTGCTCATTGCTTCTAAGGGGTGGATTACTTTCCTAGTATGTGGATTGCAATCGGGGTCAGGTCGTTCTGTTTACTTGGTTTATGTAATTGAAATTATGTAGAGTAAATGACGTTCGAGAATGGTTCAGACGGATTCAAGGTTATATGTAGCGATCGAGATTCTGCACGGTGTGAGAAGGGATAGAACTGAGATTTACGAGGAAGGTGTCAAGGCTTGTGGTGTATTTGCATTATCATGGATTCTATCCATCAGTATCAGGAAAGTGAAGGTAATGACTTTAAATTCGCAGGAAGTTTGTTCAGGGTAAGTATTTCTAATGTGGTGCATTTGGGATAGTTGAGGGAGTATTCAGCGGCTCATAAGCCTTAGACGGTATATTTTTATGCTCGGGTTTCGTGCGGTGAGTCGGGATTGAGAATTGCGGTATTATGGCAAGAAGAAGTATCAATTCGAAGGTAAGTCAGAAGGAACTTGGATAAATAGGACAACTTGGTAGTACGTCGGATCGGCATGATAAGGGATATGGTTAGTTCTTTGGGTGTTTATAAGGTAATGAGTTGTTACAGGTGTTTCTTAGCAATTCTCTTGGAATTTGGTGGCATGCGTAGCTTGGTTGAGTTAGAAGGATTCAGTCCTGGCGGTTTGGTGTTGTACAAATGTGATTCGGGAGTTCTTGATGGTTTCTACCACGGTTAGAGATGTATATTTCTACTGGCGTGAGGGCCATGTGATGTATAGTGATTTTGCTTCTAGATGGGATCAAATGGAAAGTTCTTGGCTAGTTGGGTACGTAGTTGTTTGTGGCTAGGAAGGGAGCATGAAGTTCTCATATTTATCATAGGATTGCATGGCGTATGCGGTATTTTGTGTATAGTGGAGAGTGGCATATGTGAGGTCACGGTTCAGTTCTGGAAGGAAGGTCAGAACTGGCAGTTTCAGATGATTAGGTAAAGGATACCACTATTGGGTGGCAAGATGAGAGTATACATTCATGAAGGGCAATTTGCTTAAGACAATGTGTTTGAGTAAGGGTGCATCATTGGTGTTACGACGCTCTCTTGTTGGATCGACTGCCGATATTCAAGTTTGTTGGTGGCACAGAAGAATTATAGGAGTATCCCCGTGGAATGATTGAGTATTAGAGACGTGTTATATGTTTGAGTGGTGGAATTGGGATCAGATATGGCAATTGGTGCGCCTCATGGATTTTGAGACGGGGAGTTTTCATGAACATTGTAGTTGTGAACTACGAGGATGCGAGCAAGGCTAGTCAGGTGTTGGTATATGTCATGATTCAGTCATTATGAACGTTCGGAGAGTTATCTACCTGTTGTGGGTGACCAGAGTTGACTTAGAGTTATTGGTAGGCCAGTATGGGTGTTGCAGGATTGAGACGTATTGGTTATGTTCTTTCTGGTTCAGGTGGCATGGCATCGTCCGATTTTCCCGTGGTTATGGCAATGCACTTTGAGTAATTGATGTCTAATTTCACATGGTTATTGATTTTGAGCAAGGTGGATTGGAGTATGTCATGTGGTGCAGCGGTTGGATGGGATCACGCTCTGCAACTCAGTTAGGTAGAGGTATGATCCTTGGTGTCGGATTTGTGCGATATCATTTCACGATGTGTATCAGGCTTTTAGCATGATGTGGTAATGGCAGGATAGTCCTCTCGTGTGAGTCTTCTCTATTTTATGAATTGAGCTCTTAGGATGTTGTTATTGAGTGCACGAGTTGCACAAGTATGGCTATGGATGGTATTGATGCTGAGCGGCTGAATGGTTCATGGTTTCTACGTGTTTCTTTCATCATCGGCACCATATGAAGGTGTTAAAGCAAGGCTTTGTTTGATAAGAGGTTATTTACCGGTGTTGGGTTGTTATGAGCAGCGATTGGGATTAAGATTCATCGCTATGAGTGCTGAGTCATGCGGTATATTATGTGGCTTCATCTTGTGTTGCGGATATGGCTTGATACAGTGTGTTCAGACTATTTCAGCTTATAATTGTGGGATTAGAACTTGTAAATCATTCCAGAGGTGGAAATTTAGTTCTAAGGTTTATGGGTCAGGATCAGACTTCGAAATTTCAACTATGTTGTGCTATTAGACCTATATGGGGTAAGGTGACATGGAGTCACCTCCGAATATGTGCATGGTAGTTTACACAACAATTTTGGTGGTGTTTGGAACAGTTCTTGGCACGTTCGAGGACAAACGTCTGTTTAAGTGGGGGAGAATGTAACGACCCGACCGGTCGTTTTGAGCTCTAGCGCATCGTTCAGTGGTTGGAAGTCATGAACAACTTCATTTCAGGTATTATGACTTGTGCATATGGTCGGAGTTGCGATTCCGGAAATTCGGAGTCAAATTGGAAAGAAAATTCTCATTTCGGAAGTCTTAAGTTGAAGAAATTGACTAAGACTCAAATTTGGAGTAAACGACGTAGGAATCAGAATCTGAAGGTTCCAGCATGTTCGTATGATGATTTCGGACTTGGGTGTATGTACGGATCGGGTTTTGGATAACCCGGGAGCATTTCGGTGTATATTGTGGAAGTCAGCATTTTCAAAAGAATTTCCTAAGCTTGGATGGAAGACATTTCAGTGTTATAGATGTCCGTTTGGGATTCCGAGTCTGGGAATAGCTCCGTATGGTGATTCTAGAGTTGGGAGCGCGATCGGAAGTGAATTCGGATGTTCGTAGGTTATTTTGAAGTCATTTGGCTAAATAAAGAAATTTGAAGGTTTTGAAGAATCCGACCGGAAGTGGGAATTTTGATATCGGGGTCGGAATGCGATTCCGGAAGTTGGAATAGGTCCGTAATGTCGAATATGACTTGTGTGCAAAATTTGGGGTCAATCAGACGTGATTTGATAGGTTTCGGCATCATTGGTGAATTTTAGAAATTTCAAAGTTCTTAGGCTTGAATCCGATGTGAATTTGGTGTTTTGATGTTAGTTTTGGTGTTTTGAGAGTGCGACTAAGTTTGAATGATGTTATGGGATGTGTAGGTATATTTGGTTGGGGTCCCGAGGGGCTCGAGATTGATTTCGGATGGTTAACGGACTCGTTTAGCGTTGAAAACACTGCTGGTTTTCTGGTGTTTATGCAGTTGGAATTTGTTCACTGCGATCGCGAGGAATGGTCCGCGATCGCGTAGGGTGAGTGGCTTAACCAGTGCGATCGAGTGGACTTGATCGCGATCGCGTAGGGTTAGCTGAGTAATGGTAGATTTTTGTTCTTCGCGATCGCATGGAGGAGGTCGCGATCGCGTGAGTTGAGTGGGGTGTGAAGTGCGATCGCGTAGTGGAGTTCGCGATCGCGTAGAGTAATTGGGTGCGTGGGGACGGTTGCGATCGCGTGAGGTTGTGTGAGGGTGAAGCACGATCGCGTGCTTAAGGTTGCGATCACGGAAGTCAAAGGACGTAACACTATGCGATCGCAGGGGCAAGGCTGCGATCGCGGTGAAGGAATCACTGGGCATATTTAAATTAAACCCTCCGCGACTTAAACCCCTTTTTACACCGTTGTTGTATGGGAAAGAGCTCTTGGGGGCGATTTTGAATAGGGAAATCCTTGTTCTTCATTGAGGTAAGTGTTCTAGTCATTAAAACTTGATTATGGGTGATTATAGACAATAATCCCAGCTTTTAATCCATGAAAAACGGTAGAAAAATAGGATTTTGGGGCATGAGATTATGAGACCTTCAAGGGTCGATTTGAGGGGTCAAACGGACTCCGATTTTGGTGTTCTTTATATGTACGGACTCATGGGAAGATGAAGAACACTTTTCTGTAAGAATTTCTGAGTTTCGAGACGTNCGGAGGTTAATTCGAGAGGCAAGCGCATTGCGGAATAGTTTTCGGGCTAGTTTTGAGGTAAGTAATGTCTTTAAATCCTGTCCTAAGGGTATGAAACCTCGGACTATGCACCCTTTCACGAATTTTTGAGATAAAAAGGTGGAAACTTTGGAAACATCTTTCCTATTTAGGCAACTATTGAGTTGCCTAAATAGTATACTTAATAGTATACTATTAATAGTATACTAGTATAGATATATTTTGATATGATTTGGGTTGTAAGCCGTGTTTGGGGCCTAGTGCCGATCTGTTTTAACCCCTTGGGGGCTGCTTTACTATTTTCCTCACT
>MDKH01129793.1:0-40639 GCA_005239495.1 Nicotiana undulata | reverse complement strand
ATTACACTCATATTTTTACCAGCCCCTGAGTCACAGGTTTGATACGTGATCAGGGAGAGATCATACTTATTTTACTAGCCCCGGAGTCACAGGTTTGATTCGTGATCAGGGAGAATTATATTACTAATTTCATCAGCCCCCGAGTCACAGGTATGATTCGTGATCGGGGAGAACTTATATTTTCTTCGTCCCCCGAGTCACAGGCATGATTCGTGATCGGGGAGAGTTTTACTTTGCATCATTGGCCCCGAGTCACAGGTATGATTCGTGATCGGGAGATTATATATATATGTCATTGGCCCCTGAGTCGCATGAATGATTCGCGAGCAGGGAGAGATATTTGCCCACGAGTCGCATGGATGATTCGCGATCGTGGAGATTTTATCGAGTCAGCGCACGAGTCGCAGGTATGATTCGCGAGCGTGTGGAGCTTTATGACCGAGTCAGTCCTTATGACCCACCCTTATGACTTCGGCCGATAGTCTTGTCCGTGTCGGATATATATGTATATACACATTTGCATTCATCAGCTTTTGCATTGAGTTGGGATCGTACGAGGGTGAGTTGAGAAACAATACTGAGTACTTGAAAATGAACAATTGAGAATAAAGATAAGACATTTCAGTTAATGAAAGAAAACAAGTGAAACATATGATCAGTTTACTAAGGAAGGTTATGTTTGAGGTCAGTTACTTGTTTGTTGATTACATGTCATTATACTTGAAGTACCTCCTCACATGATTTATTGCTCAGCATGTACCTTATTTATTTATTTATGTACTGGACCTTAGTGAGTATGTATTCTACCTCTCGTCACTACTCTTTACGAGTTTAGACGGGATACTCACTGGGTACATATTTGATTATATGTACTCATGCTGCACTTTCTTTCTTTTTCTGCACTTGATTGTGCAGGTGTTGAAGTCCGTCCGTCTGCTGATAGGTATTGATCGCGGTGTCGCCCCATACGGTGAGCTGTCTTCTTGGCGTCATCCTGACAGCACCTCTGGAGCCTTCTAGTTTCATTTTGCTCAGTCTTTTGTTTCAGACTGCGGCTTGTAATTTTTGTATATATATTTCAGTTGATGTATCTATGTAGCCGCCCGTTGACACTATGACACTAGTCCTGGCACACACTTGTTGTAGTTATGCTGGTAAATTTGGGGTTGTATATATTGGGCCTAGCTGTGGCTCAGCTTGTTTCTACGGCCTTACCCCATACCGTTGATTATATTCCGCACTTTTATTGTTATAGTTGTATGTTGGCTTGCCTAACCTCGCCGTTAGCTACCATCACGACCTGAACCGATTTTGGGTCATGACACTGCATAAGTGGTACCGCACCTACGGCCAAAACCACCCAGGTGTGAGAAACTGGCACCAGAATTGCTCAAAGTGATCAAAACCATCTGAAACTTACCCGAATCACACCCGGGGCCCTGGGACCCTGTCCAAACATACCGACCGATCTCGTTCGAACATACCAACAAGTTCCAAAATATAACACGGACATACTCAAGTCTTCAAATCACACATAAGAACATCAAAATCATTAATCACACCTCAAATCAAACTTTATGAACTTTAAACTTCCAAAACACATGTCGAACCATATCAAATCAGCCTGGAATGACCTCAAATTTTGCACATAAGTCCCAAATGACATATTTCTAAATTTTGGAACTACAATCTGAAACAGATATCATCAAATTAAACTCTCAGTCAAACTTATGAATATCCCAAACCTTGAAATTTCCAACATTCGCCAAATAGTGCTGAAACCTTCTACAAAAGTACAAATGCGATTTTGGACATGCCTAAGTCCAAAATTGCCATATGAACCTATAAGAACAATCAAAACTCCGATACGAATATAGATACACAAAATTCAAACTTGGTCAACTCTTCCAACTTATAGCTTCCTAGTTGAGAATCATTCTTTCAATTCAATCCCGAGTCTGAAAATCAAAACCGACGATTCACACAAGTCATAATACATCAAATAAATCTACTCAAGTCATCGAACAACTGAATGTAATGCAAATGCTCAAAATGATCAGTTGGGTCGTTATAGTTTATGAGATTTAGCATCTAAATCACGACATTTGAAGTGACTTTTTGGGCAATTTTGTCTACATTCTGAAAAATAAAAATATATGATCTGAGAGTGGACTCATATTTGAAAATAAAAAATGTATATGGGCTCTTGGGGCTATAGGTAGTCGAGATCTATCCTTAGACTCGGGTTTTAACTTGTAATGACCCAGCTGGTCGTTTTGAGTATTTTAGCCCATCCCCCATTTATTGCATTTTCTATGTTCATATATGGTTATGTGACTTGTTGGGGTGGTTAATTTTGTTCCGTAAATATTCTGAAATGAATTGGAACACATAGACCCAACGTAGGAAGCCTAATTTAAAAGAATTGACCAGATGTTGACTTATGTATGAACGACTCTGAAATAGAGCATTGATTGTTCTGTTAGTTTCATATGGTGATTTTGGACTTAGGAGGATGTCTGGATAGTGACTTGGAGGTCTGTAGATCATTTTGGGTTGAATTGGAAAATATTGGAAAAATTGAAGGTTTGGAAATTGAGAAGTTTGACTGAGAGTTGTCTTTGTTGATACCGGGCTCGATTTTTGGTTCCAAGAGTTGGAGTAGGTCTGTTATGTCATTTATGACTTGTTTGCAAAATTTGAGTTCAATCGGTATTGGTTTGATATGTTACGACATCGATTTTAGAAGTTGGAAATCCATTAATTTCAATAGGCATGGATTGGGGTAAGTTTCATGTTTTTATATTGTTTGATGTGATTTGAGGATATGACTAAGTTTGTATCATGTTTTAGGACGTGTTGGTATGTTTGGATGGGCTCTTGGATGCCTCGGGTGAGATTCAGATTGATATCGGATTGATGTTTGGACTTGAGCAAATGCTGAATATTTACAAGTCTGGTGCAATCGCACATGCGATGATTTGGTCGTAGGTGCGGATAATGATGGGGTCATGGGAATGTGTAGGTGTGAATGTTTGTCCGCACCTACGAGCTCGAAGATGGGGGAAGTGGAGCGCATAAGCGGAGGGCAGTATAGTCATGGGTTTCGCAGAAACGGACATGTTGGTGCAAGTGCGCGCGCGCAGAAACACATATTGGACTTCAGAAGCATATGTGGACAAAAAGGTCTGGGACCACATATGCGGACACTTTTCCGCGGAAGTAGGGCCGCAGATCCGGTTATATGACCGCATATACAGATTTAGTTGCAGTGTTATATTTTGAAGGGTAGTGTGTTTTTTTCTCATTTGGAGAGTTGTGGAGCTCAGTTAGTGGCGATTTTTGAGAGGGAGTTCACTCTAATTCAAGAGGTAAGAAACTTTTGATTAGTTTTTTCCAATAATATTGAATACCCATTGATTTTCCCACCTAGAATTTTTTTTTTTGAGGTGAAATTTGGGGGTCTTGGACTAGGTATCGGAGAGTAAGATTTGGGGGTTTTACGGTTGATTTGTGATTGAAATTGAATAATTTTGGTGTAGCTGGACTCGTTATTTGATGTGTGTTCGGATTTTGTGAATTTTGTCGGGTTACCAGACGTGGGCTTGGGGTTGACCTTTTGAATTTGTTAAAGATCTTAGCTTTGCCGTACGAAATCGATTCCTATAGCTTTTACTGATTAAAATAAGTTATTTGTGACTAGATTCGAGTCGTTCGGAGGCTGATTCATGAGGCAAGGGTTTGTTGGAGCATTGAGTTAAGCACTTTGAGGTAAGTAACACTTCTAAACATGGATTTGAGGGTATTAAACCCCGAGGACAACGTTGTATGAGAGATATTGGGGTTGTGTACGTGCTTGGTGATGGGCGTGTGTGCGTGCACCTATTTGCTTATGGTTTGGGGGAGGCCTTTAGGCTGTTACCGAGCTTGTTTTTCTGTAACATCATGTAACGCCAATGTCCCCTCTACTTGTTTGAATATTTGAACTGTGAATTGTGTTAGACAACATGTCTAGTGTTGTCTAGGTGCTAACTGTTAAGACATGATAGGTATATTCTTGCTATTTCTGAGTTATATCCTTGTTTGTACACATGTTCTCTTTCCTGATACGATATCCGTGTATGATACCTCTATTTGAATAATTCTTATTTGATTCCTCACATGTTGTTGTTATCACTTAAAGGTTAAACTGTTTAATTGAATACTCGAGATGTATCCATCTGAGACTTGAACGGTAAATGACAGAGTTTGGGCCTTACAGCCGGTTGGTACTGATTTTGAGGTGACGCGTACGTCAGATGATACAACCCAAAATCTATCCTTAGGAGTCGTGATGGCACCTAGTCTCTAACACTAGGTAAGACTAACACTTACTGAATTCATAACAGATTTTAACCAAACAACTATTAAACATGAACCTGAATCTCTATGTAAAGTCAACAATCTCAAGTGGATATATAACATCCCAAAACCGGTAGTACAAGTCATAAGCTCTACTGAGTTTGTTAGAAAATCTCTAAGTACAGCTGCGCGAGATAGAAATAAACAGTACGAGTAAATTTTAGAAGGTGACTTCGAGGTCTGTGAACACGACGACAAGTATACCTTGAAGTCTCCACATCAACACTCGATCCGCTATCTAATGACCAGTGTTGATACCCAATTTTCTCTAATATTTATATATATACTTTCAAAATAGTACATATGCATCATCATTTAGTTTATAAGCATACACAAGCATAATTTTTAAAGGCTTTAAATCAATTTATTTATGTATTTTTATTATATAAATATCAAATAATTATCCTTCAAATTATTTTTATGATGAATTAATCATCTCAACTTATCATTTATACAAATATGAGATCTTAAATATTTTCAGTGCATTTCTTAGAATTACATTTGTTTTTTTAGGGCTAAATTGCATATTTTGCAATAATAGCCCATATGCATGTATAATTATATTATTTATGCAGAAAATGACTTTTTATATTTTTGTAATGTTAAATAATTGTTTTCAATCATTTTAATAGACAAATGATATTTTTGTTATTTATTAATTATTTTATAAATTATTTATTTGTTAAATAGTGGGTATTTAAAATCTGGCCCTAATTTCATCCTAATTTCGGACCTAAACTACCCGTACCTTGGCCAAATAACCCCATCCCAATCCTAAGCGACCCAACCCAATCCAAAACTGATCCAACACTTCTCGAACCCCAGCTGATAAAAAATGATCAACGGCTCACACTATATTTCCCCCTTCTCCTTATATCCCCTTACCCTAATCCCTAATCCCCATTCCTCTTCAGCCTCCGCCTTCAAACACCCCTCCCCCTCACAAAAACCCTAGCCGCCTCTAGGAAACCTCTCCGAATCTACCTCAACCATGGATGTTTTCGTGATTTTCTTACATTTTGTGTATTATATCGCCATCTCCTATGTTTCTATGTTACCTCCTAGTACTTGCCTAAACATGGCAAGTACTACATCTCAGATTTCGACCATTCCCCTTTGACTACTTTAATCTGGACATGTATCTCGTCCGTATACATCACGACCATGGCTATATGGGTCTGATTAGCCGAGATTTCGGCCAATATTCGACTTCTGTCAACTATGGTTTGAATTCTCCTTTGTTTCTTACCGATTCTTAACTAATACTTTTCCTTTTCTGTGTTTGACTACTCTTTTTCCTTATGTTTTCCTATTTTCTACTTTATTCTTTGCCTTAAACTTAACTCTGAATGATTTTTGGTATTATTTGTGTGTTTCACTATTGATTTACTGAATCTTTGATTTATGCCCTAAAACCGCTTCTAATTGATTCCGGAATATTTTCTTTCTCTGCATATGAATAATTTATTTTCCATGTCTGTGTGTTCGATTTCTACACTATATAAACCCCTCCTCATTTCTATAGCCTCACTAGATCTAAAGCTTTACTCTGATATTCCATTTTATACTCAGGATTTGGCCGGCTGAAAGCCAAGGCCATTTAGTTCTGATTTCTTGCTTCTCGTTGGTGTTCAGAATATTGTGGATTTTTGTTCTTTCTTGCCTTTTCGTTAAACTGGTAAGTCACTTGACTTTTGTAATTTCATCCTTACATGTTTGCATGTGTTCTTACCTCTAAATCCATGGCTTAATATGTTTTTGTGTTATGTTCAAGCATCGCTTTGTTACTTTATATGTGTTTTTAAGTCTCTACTAGTTCTGAAATTATCTACGCCTAACCTGGGTAATTTGAACCTTCTTAAGATTTTCTCAACTAGTGTATTGACTCATGGGTGTTCATGAACATGTGTGCCTACTTTGTCCTGAATCTTTGTAATGGATGGCTCACATTTGTATTAACATGTATTAAAACCTTCATTGTTAGTCATAATTTGCCTCTCTGCTATTGTGTCACTCAACATGATCACTCGAACCCATACCCCTCTAGTGTTTGCTTGTGATTTAGAACAGTTGTCTCATCATGTTTGAATTGTTACTTTGCGATGTTAGGATAAATCTTTGATACAACTAGACAATATTTAGTTAATTAAACCACTATGACAATGCTTGAATGCCTATATCTGCTACTTGACATGATTTTACTTTACACTCTCCTCAGAATCCATGTAGTAATAGTCTGGCATATGTGTCTTAATTTGTGATTGTGATTTTACCCCTCGCTAACATGATGCCATGTTCTTTCTGTGGTTACTTGGCTCATAACAATGATGTCCTGTCTTCTTAGTAATAATACTAGGCTGGGTACTTAGCATAATTCCACCATGTTTCAACCTGTTTAGTATTGTGCACCTATGTACAATAATAGTTTTCAATCCTGTAAACATGTTCTTTTCTCAACTTTTTAAGCATGTGACTGCTTTTGTGCTAAGTGTTGAACCTGTTTCCCAGTTTACATTAAGCTTGCTTTTTAATATTCTGTGATTTGTTCAATTGTTTGCCTTATATGCTCAATCTGGTTGTGTCTGTTTAAATCCCTCAATTCTTGTCCCTCAACCTTGGTCCCCTCTTTTACTTGTCACTTGAGCTCTTTGAATCCCATTCTTAGCTGGCTGAACGCCAAGGCTACTTAGGTTTTGTCCTTTGACCTCCCTAGTGTGAGAACTGCTCATGGTTCATTTGAGACCCTTGTGAACTCTGGCACACTAGGACTTGGTCCCTAGTTTCTCCTCTAAATTATCTCTGTTAACCTCCCTAGTGTGAGCACTACCCTGGGTTCCTGAAGCCCTTGGATACTCTGACACACTAGGGCCTTGATTTTATATACTCAACTCTATTTTATGCCCACTGGGTGAATCACTCAATTCCCGGTTGCCCTATGTCCATGAAGATGTAATTTTGGGCTGTTATGAACTATGGGAATGAAGCCTTGGCCTGGCCAAGTGTATCTTTGTTGTAGGCTCCCTATAGTTGTTCTACTTTGTAAAAATATTCCATTTATTCTAGGTCTGTAATAATTATTCTAATAACATTCTGGGGTATTAGTAAAATTTGGAAAGGGGGTTTTATCTTACACTTGCATTGAAATGGGTAAAAATCCTGCTTATAGGTTCATTACTTAGCTCAAATGTGTTATTATGCTCAAACATGTTCAGTTGTCATGTGTTACAAATTATGCCTATAGGTATTCTATTTTTCTCAAAATGTGTTACTTTTCAGTTATTATGGAAATCTTGCCTATAAGTATCCTATCTTGCTCAAATGTGTGTTAGAAATCCTGCCTATAGGTTCTCTATTTGGTTCAAATGTGTTCTACTTTTACCTGTTAGAAACCATGCCTATAAGGTATTGAATGATGAATATCTCGATGTGCGCATATGACTCAGTTTACACACTGCCTAATCTATAATTTAGTTACCATGCCTATGGATCTAAAAAATCAGTTTTAATTGTAGAAATCATGCTTATAGGGTCTAAATCAGTCTTAGTTATTGTCTTGCTCGTTTCTTTTAATCATTATTATAAACCATGCCTATAAGACTCGATTAAGCAATTCTGAACATATTCTTGTGATTACCATTGTTAGTTAATGCACGAATCGCCTAGACATCATTCGTATAGGTTTAATCTCTTATGCTTATAATAAGTAAGCAACTATGTAGGCTTTAGAAATTGTGTTAAGAAAAGGGATTCTACACATGAAGCTGCCCGCTTATAAAATCCAGAATCACATAGAGATCCTGCCTATAGGGTTCAGCAACCTTAACTTATTAAAATATGCAACTGTCAATGTTAGTTAGTTTGCGTGCATTTGTTGTCTAAGTGCGGAGGCCAACTTGAGCCCTTATGTGCCTATACATGAAAGTCCAAATTGTTTTGTGTGTCACCTAGTTTTCTCAGTTTTGAGCAAACTAAGTTGGGTCTAGAACCACCCGAGATAGAGGTCCAAATGCCTCCTGGACCATAGTCATGGGACGGGTAGTGCACGCATAGGGTACGATTTAGAATCAACTAGTGTGCTTTAGGTAAAAATAAAATTAAAGATAGTAATCACGTAGTAGAAGATGATAGTCTGTGCCCGCTAAATAATATGAATAACACCCCACCTCGAGGGTGTAACGACCCGATCAGTCATTTGAGCTCTAGCGCATCGTTCAGCAATTTGAGGCCATGGGTAGCTTCACTTCAGGTATCATGACTTGCACGCGTGGTCGGAATTGAATTTCGGGAAGTTTAGAGTCGATTTGGAAAGAGAATTCTCATTTCGGAAGCTTTAAGTTGGAAGAATTGGTTAGGTGGTGATTTTTGAGTAAACGACCTTGGAATCGGGATCTTGAGGTTCCAACAGGTTTGTATGATGATTTCGGACTTGGGCGTATGTCCGGATTGGCATTTGGATGCCCGGGGAGCATTTCGACGCATATTGTGGAAGTTAGCATTTTGGGAAGAATTTCATAAATAGGGGTTTGCAGTGCATTTCAGTGTTATCAATGTACGTTTGGGATTCCGAGTCTGGGAATAGCTCCGTATGGAAATTCTGGTATTGGGAGCGCGTCCGGAAGTGGATTCGAAGGTCTGTAGGTCATTTGGCTAAACTTAGAAATTTGAAGGTTATTAAGAAGTTTGACCGGAAGTGGACTTTTTGATATCGGGATCGGATTCCGATTCTGGAAGTTGGAGTAGTTTTGTAATGCCAAATACGACTTGTGTGCAAAATTTGAGGTCAATCGGATGTGATTTGATAGGTTTCGGCATCGAATGTAGAAGTTTTGAGTTCTGAAGTTCATTAAGCTTGAATTGGGGTGTGATTCATGATTTCGGTGTTGTTTGATGTGATTTGAGGCCTCGAGCAGGTCCGTGTAATGTTACGGTACTGGTTTGTGTGATTGGACGGGGCCTCGGGTGTATTATGGGGTGGTTTCGGATCATATCATGTTGTTTTGCAATAGTTGATGTTAGTATCTGGTGTTGTTCTTTGCGTTGGCGAGGTTCCTCTCGCATTCGCGAAGAAGGATTTGGCTTCAGGGACTTTGTTCTTCGCGTTCGCGAAGAAGAAAATATTTGTTACGCAGGTCTAACTCTGCATGCTCATATCTCGCAATCTATATGGAATAGTGAGATGATGTAAAAACGAAAGTTGTAGCTCTTTGTGTCTAGTTTTCAGAAAGATACACCATTTAGTATTTGGATTTGTGTACAACACGTTATGTCCGGTACACTACAGGCTATCCGGAAAGATGAAGAAGAAATTTGTGTTGCACAAGGCTGACTTTGGCAGCTTATATCTCAAAATCTATAAGGAATTGGGAGATGAAAAAAACATGAAAATTGTAGATCTTGGATCTAGTTTTCATAACATTAAACCATTTGTTATTTAGAATTTTGTGCAAAACGTTATGACCATAATAATAAAGGCTGTCTAAGAAGACTTTGAAATGGATTTTCGAGAATTTTTGTTCTTAGCGAACGCAATGGGAGGCCCGCGAACACGAAGAAGAGTTTCCTGGAAGCGTATAAGTTTTCAAAACTTGAGTTTGGCTCATTTCATCTCATTTCCTCCATGAGAGACGACCTAGGGGCGATTTTGGAGCTCCATCTTCATCATCTCTGTCAAGGTAAGTGATTCCCACATATATATATATATATATATATATATATTTGAACATGGAAATTCATGGAAAATTAGTGAAAACTTTGGATTTTGGTGGAAAACCTAGATATTTGTATTTTTGGATTTGACTACGAAATAGGACATGAGATTTGGAATAAATTATATATTTGAGTTCGTGAGGTTATGGGTAAAGTTTATCTTCAAAATTTTTTGGAATCCGGGAACGTGGGCCCGAGAGTAATTTTATCGACTTTTCGATCGGGGTTAGGAATTTTTATAAATTTGATTCTAATGAATATTTGAGCATATATTAATGGGTTTGCGTAATTATTGGCTAGTTTTGGGGCGTTGTGCATCAATTTGAGTCATCGGAAGGGCTTGGAAGTCGGTTATGGAACTTCAGAGCGAGGTAAGTCTCCTTTCAACCTTGCAATAAGGAATTGTCCCCATAGGTGAAATAATTAATTATGTGCTACTATTTGTGGGGGCTACTGTCGTGCCCCCTTTTTCTATCGCACGGGTTAGGTACGGAGAGATCGGGTTTATGACATTTTGGACAACTCCTTAAAAGAAAGGGTTTAAGGAAGAGTCGCCACCTAACGATTTTTATGGTGCGTTAGGGCACCTAGAGTTGATAACTCATGAACTAGTTTGCATTACCAGAGATTGGGTAAGGGCTTGAGATTATCCCAAGGGGAAGGTGTTAGGCACCCCTCAAGATGCACAATTGTGGGTCCCAGCCAAGAAGTTTTGTGAATTTGGACAGTGAACAAATAGCAAGTAAGGTTCATATAAGAGGGGATTTCAAGCAAGCATGAAAAATCTTTAAAGGTTTTGGAGAAAGCATTAGAATAAACATTTGAAAAGAAACTGTCCTAGGTTTAAAGTAATACGGATCACATCAATGCAATACCCGGTATGTCACACCTCGAAAAGGAGGCTACACGTGGTATTAGCGCACCGGTCATTATATTCGTATTCTACCCTTCCCACCCCGTAAAGGTTATTTAAAATGCATGTGTTGGTTACGAATGCTTATTCCCTCCCATTACCCGTCCCATTAAATAAGTCTTGGAGGGTATTTTAGGACTACTAATCTTACAAGGTGAGTACTAGGCTGGACTCTTAGGTTTAAAAGGGTAAAATACTAGGCGACATGCATAACAAGTAGGACCTCACATATAAAGGGACACATAGGGGCAAATAAAGGCTCATAAATCCCTCCACATATAGACATACAATTGGCACGTCTCAAACACACTTAAAGTCTCAGAGATGGGGTTAAAAAGAGAGTTTTGAGTAAAACAGTGAGTTGCAAGAGGAATCTGATTTGGAAAACTTAGTAATTCAGAGAAATAGTTGATTTTTAGAAATGCAGTTGTTTAAGAGGAGTGGTAAAATTCAGAAGTACAATGATTTAAAGCTTTCAGGAAACATAGTCAAAAATTATTGAGGCCTGGTTTTGAAGTGATAAATGACCCAAAATACAGTAGCTTAACATATATGTTAGTTAAAGATAATTGCAATGAAGAAGTAGTAAGTGGTACCAAAAATACAGTAACTTCAAATATTCAGAGCAAGGATTCAAAATGGCACGATTTTGAGTGGAGTGAAATATCTTTGAAAACCCAGTAGTTTAAATCATAACAGTGCAAAACTCAAAAAGTCCTAAGGGAAGCAAATGCATAGTTTCAAGATTGTTTTAAAATAGAGCCAGAGTTTTAGAAAAACAAAGTGAACCTCAGTGAGGTAAAACAAGAATGAGAGCAATGGGGTTCAAAAGGTTAAAGAGGTTGATTAGCCCTAAACATAATTGGTTTAATTTTATCGCATTCAGCCTAAAGTTGCCTAAGCGTCGTGTACATTGCCTAACTATCTCAAAAGGTGAGCATGCATATTTGGATTCTGATTTTAAAGCATATATTTGCAGAAAATGTTTCAAGTAGGCTAACCGCATTTTTAAACATGCTAATTAGGCATTTTAACGATTCAAACAAGTATAAGATCCTAAACAACAGGATATCTAATGCACATAGAAGTTCCTTACACATGGTTTCTAAGATGGAAATGCAGTAATGACCTTATGACAGTTTATTAGGCTTGTTATTAACTGATCAGGATTATGAAATGAGGATGATAACATGCTGAAAGTGAAAGACCTAAAACAAGATTTCAACTATGTGAGATGCATGTCCTATACAAGTTATCTAATGCACAAATAAAGTCTTATAGGCATGTTTTCTACCCATCACCTAAGCCAAGCATGCATAACCCCTCCCACATTCACTATCCAGCCCCAATATTCGTTTACAAGTTATTACAAACCTGAATAATAAATTACATTAACAAAAAAAAGAAAATAAGAAGTTATTCTATAGGGAGCCTTCAACCAGGCCCAATCTCCCAGCCTCACTCCTTTCGAGTTTCACAGCCTTAATGGCCTGGGTGCGGCAAAGCTCCCAAAGAGCCCAATGGATCCTTGGCCAATACCAGCACCCAGGAAAATTGCCAAGATTTTAAAGAGTGCAGTGTGGAATTACCAGCCTTGTGTGTCAAAGTTCCATGAGTACTCGAGGGTACTCAAGGCAATGCTCGCACGAAGGGGGTAAGACCTAATTTTCTAGGAGTAGTGTAAGTGTAGGGAAGAGAGGAAAGTTCATAGTTTAAGAAAAGAGTTTTCAAAACTGGAGAGTTAGTTTTTGAAAGATTAACTTAAAATAAACAGAAACATTAATCAACAGTTCAGCAATACAGGATTGCACATGAGGATAATGGGACAAAAAGGAAAATAGATCACATAATAACACCAAGAGATACAGAGACTTATGAAAACTCACTAAGCATGAGTACACAAAGTCAAAGAGGTTTAGGGGACCAAGAAAGGGCTAAGTGTAAACATGGTAGTAGACAGTAGCAGGAGACAGTTATAACAAGTGAAATTAGGAGCAAACAATAGTCATAAGCATATAAGTCATAAGTAAGATAAGCAATAACAGGTAAAAGGTTCAAAGGGGATCAGGGGATACATAATACTTGAATAGGAAAAGAAATAAACTAACAGATGCATACAGAAATAGGCAAGGTTTATAGAAAGTATTGACTTCACTCATAGACATGTAGAAAGGTAAACATGGCAAGTATCAATAGGCAAACAAGGAATAAATTACATGTTGACCAGTAGAAACATAGGTAGAAGACAATTAAGAATATGACAAACTGAAATATAAATAAACACATTGGTTGGGGCTTTGGAAAATTAATTAGAACATACCAGACGATAGAAGAGTACAGCAGAATCTAAGAGCAAGTGATAACACAATAGTAGCATTGGCTTACAGCCGGCTACTAAGAGACAAGAGCACAAGAGAGCTTAGAGCAGTATTGATGAAAGAGAATAAGTTTGAACACAGGTCTGTGTGTGTCTGGTGACATTGAAAGACATAGAGTATTTATAGTGGCAAATAGGTAGTAAAAGACTGGTAAAAAAAAGGACAGAATCAATCATTGCAAGGAAATACACGGTTCCCTAAAGTCAAGGGATTCAAACTCAAAAAAATGGTAAAACACATAGCCATATAAGGTAAATAAAGCCAGTACAAGACTTAAATAAGGAAATAATCAAAGTCTGTTAAGTAACAAGGAATCTCGGAATTAGTTAACCAACTAATCAAGGCAAATTACTCCCTTAAATTAAGGGATTGGAATTCAAACGGTAAAACACATAGGCAAAGTAAAAGAAATCAGTCAAGAATTAATTTAAGGAAAAGATTTAGGAAATAGAGTAAATAATTAGGGCCAGATTTAGAGATTCCAATCAAGGAGAGACTCATGGAAGTCAATCAATCCAAACAAACATATAGTACTCGTTAAAAATAGGGAAATCAGCATCGATTAAGGGAGAACTATTGAACATATAAATAGAGAAGGCAAACAGTAGTAGCAACATACAGGCCTGGCAATATTGGCAGTAACAGGCTAGAGATAGACACACATATAAAGCAAGTAGGTAAAGAGCCTTAAAATGACTGGCTCGTAGCAACATAGTCATAGAAAACTCAGCAAGAGTCAAGCAGTCAAAACAGCATGAAGATACGAACATAGAAGTCTAAGAGAATTAGGGTTTTCATCATAAAACAGGTTAAAAATAGTAAGAGCATGGAATCAGTAAATATACAAGATAGAAACTCAGACATACAAGTTGAATCAGTTCGAACTAGTATAGAAAAGACTTAGAGAAAACCCTAACAAAAATAAATACTTAGAAATGTTTTAAACTTGATGAATCTTAAAGATCTAGTCGAGAATAGCGTAAAACATAAAAGAATGAGTTGAAAATCGTTAAAATACAGAGGTTTTAAGAGATTTAGGGATTCATAAGAAACTAGAGAAAGTAAAGGGAACCTGGCTGTGAAACTCAGGAACAATGGTGATGAGAGCACCATTTAGTCAAAACCCATCGGAGACGGCCGGAAACAACCCTGGGCAGAGCTTCTAGTGGTGGTCCGGCATGGTGAAGACCCATGAAGGTCTCAGAGATGAAGAGTCCGGAGAGATAAGGCTTCAAGGCGGCTGGTAGTCGAAAGAGGTGAGACTGGAAGTGGCCGGAGAGACGGTGAAAGCCATCGGAGAAGAAGGAGAACCCAGAAGGTTCTAGAGAGAAGGAGGAGAGGAAGAGACAAATAGAGAGAGAGTAGTTGTCTCGAAAATGAGAGACGGGGAGGGGGTAGTTAGGATTAATTATGGTAAGCTTTGATCTGGGCCGTTGATTTGAATTAATCAACGGCTCAGATTAAAGCAGGGATTGGGTCGGGTAGATTTTAGGTATTGGGCTTGGAAATTGGGCCGGTTAGAAGGGTCAAATGGGTTGGTATTTTGGGGTTTAAATGTGGCTAAATTTGAAAATAAAAATGGCTACTAGTTAAATACCCAACAAAAATAGATAATTAATTAATTAAAATAGCCAATAATTATATAAAAATGAAATTAGGTTTAAATAAATGAAATTAATGGAATTAAACAATATTAAATATAAAAATTGACTAATTATCGAATTAAAATAACGTAAAGTGTGCAATTGGGCTATAATTTCAAAGTTACTGTAATTAGAATTAAAGGATACCCAATTGCTAATTTGTGAAATAATTGAATCCTAATAGACAAAAAATGATTAAAAATGATATACCGAGCTGTGACACATTTTGAAATTATTTATAACATAAATTATGAATAATTATTTAAATATGAAATATTGAATAAACATGCGAATAATTTAATAAAAATAGGAAAAATAGGAAAAAATGCTTATTATTTTAAATAGTTATTTTGAAAGCTTATATGCAAGTTTGAAAATAATTTGAGGAAAATTGGGTATCAATAGCTACGTACGCATGAGGGGACGAGAGTCCGTGTGTAGCTACTATTATGCTTATGTCTGGGTAGTCTAGAACCCAGAAGCATGCTTTACTTGCCGTACTTGTAATTTTACAGATAAATTTAAAATGCTTAAATTATATTGAACTTGGAAAATAAATTTCTAAAAAGATTAAGCACCATCTGCTTGACCATTAAAAGAGAAATTGTCATTTCCTATTGAAGTTTGGATTGACTATTTGAATGTGTGTATCTATGAATACATGCGTCGCATGTATGATTCGCGAGAAGCGTAATTATATTATTTATATTTGACTGCGTCGCACGTATGATTCGCGAGCGGGGTAATAGATGGATCTATAGTTCGCGTCGTTCGACCCTTCGACAATGCACATTTTATTATTTTGTTGGATCGGGCCGTATGACCTCGACATTATTTACGCATGCTATTTGCTTGGTACTTTCTGTGATTTTTTAACTGCTTAAATTCCTTGAGATATAAGTTGTTAACTAAAATGACGGAAACTGAAATTATAATTATGAAAGAAAATGTCACTTCCTGTAGTTATCTTTTATTTAATCATGACATTCATGCTTAGCGTCACATTTTATTATATTAATTTGACCACTAGTAAGTGTCGAAGTCGACCTCTCGTCACTACCTCTTCGAGGTTAGACGAGATACTTACTTGGTACACGTTATTTTTGTTCTCATTCTACACTTGTTGTACATTTTAATGTACAGGTACATGTATGGATTGTGGCCTTGTGGGCACAACGGCGTGGTTGATACGGGGGCATAGGTGAGCTGAATCTTTGAGACGATCCGCAACCAGCAGAGTCTCCTTCCGAGTACTTGTATCCCTTTTTTTGTCCAAACTTATATTCTGGACAGTTGTTGTATTTTATTTTACTTCCTAGTAAAAGCTCATGTACTGGTGACACCGGGTTCTGAGATGATTATGGGATGTTTAGTATTGAAATTTGAAAAACGTTAATATTATTCCTTAAATTATGTTTATTACTAGTTAAATTGAAGGAAATTTATGTTTTCAGAAGCACGAAAATGAGAATTTAATTTACTATTTAGTGTTGTCTTCCTGGCAGTGGTGTCCGGTGCCATCTCGACTTTTTATAGGATTTTGGGTCGTGACAACATGGTATCAGAGAACTTGGTTCCCTTAGGTCCCACGAGTCATGGGCAAGTTTAGTAGAGTCTTGCAAATCAGTACGGAGACGTCTGTACTTATCTTCGAGAGGCTACAGGGTTGTTAGGAACACTTTCCTTCTTGATTCCTCATAGCGCGGTTTGATTCCTTTGAGGCTTATGCCTTCATTTCCTTTCCATTTAATCTTATGCGACGCGAAGTGCTTGTTATAAATCGGGAAAGGTAATGGTTCTACATATGTGGTGCTGGATGTTTCTCCCTGCGTATCTGATTGGGCTATTGTCGTTGCCTTGCGGAAGGTCGTTCTATCGTTTCAGTTCAGTATCAGTGTTATTTATAGTTCTGAGATTTGGCATTGATCGTTATGTTGATTTGTGCGTTGCTATCGCCCAGTGTGGTGTAATGGTAGGATGCTTGTCTATGAGTCAGAGCAGTGAATGACTTAGAAGGATGTTTACTCAGTGCAAGATTCAGAGATTTAATATTTTAATTTCGACGGAGGAAAGGCAACCGAACTAGGAGTGTTCAGGTTGGGTTGGTGGAGTGTCCTATAAAGATGGATTTTGAATTAAGGCAACAATTGGGCAGTGAAAGATGAGGAAAAACATGTGGGAGGTTTCTTGCGGTGGTTAAATTTCTAGAAGGTCAGGCGTAAGAAGCAGAAGTTGAGTAGTTTCTTAAAGGAGAGGGCTTGACCAAAGTGGGAGAGTGGCATATTAGCATACGAGTTATGTGGTAGGATAGTTGCACACTTTGAGGAATAGTTTAAAGTGATTTGGGAATTTTAGTGGACAATGATTGGGTCCACGGGCTTAATTTGAGTTATTGGCTATTATACGGCTGGAGATTGGATGCAATTGAAGGGAGTTGCTTTAAATGAAGAAGGATGCAATATAACTTTGAATTGGAAGGTATTGTCGCACATTTAGTTGATGTCCATAAAGAGTGAATGGGCTGGTATAGTTGGTGAATGAGAACGGGCTCAGGATGGGTCATTGATGTCGTAGTGATTGAACCCCGTGCAGCGACGTTGGAAGATGTAATTTCCACATGTGGGTTATCTCCTGTGAGCAGGTCAGCGGTCGTGTGGTTGGCGAAGCTTCTGCGAAGAATTTTACTGACTATCCAGTAAGAGGTCGAATATGTGAATGTTGCTAGAGATTCAGAGTGTTCAAGAAATGCTAACAAAAGGATTTCGAGGAATTGGGTGGGTGGGTTGTGCAAGATCATGTCGACAATGAAGAAAAAAATGTTGGTGGGTTCCAGAGTTGTGTAATAGTAGCTTCAAGCTAAGTGGGAGAGTCCCACTGCCTATGATTGGGTTGCATGGTTATCTACTTGTGAGGCTTCTGGTCATTGGTGTATTGGTGGGTTAATACGACTAAGGTAAAGGAAACATAAGTGGTGATTTGATCAAAGGATTGAGAAATGTGTGCTATATTGGGCCTTATCGGTTCATGTGCTAGAAGAGCCTTGAAGTTGATTATATTCGGGACCAAGTCAAAGTGGGTGACTCTCAACAACGCTCCTAGTGAATTCAAAAGTTAAAATGTGGTGCCTAAGGATTTCAAGCCCATAGTATGGTTAAGAATCGATCATTTGCAGCGAATTATGATAAAGGGGCTTGGAGTGTTCTATGTTATCTTCGGCTTGCAGTGTAGTATTTGGAGGAATGAGGGAAAATGAATTCGGATTCGTAGAGGAATTTTTGGAATGGGTGTATAAGTTGAGGATGCGAGCATGCGCACAAGGAGGGTATGAGATGGTTTTCTGGATTTGAGATAGCATGGTCTCGTGATACAAGGCCACTCGGGAGGAGTGCAGATTGAGTCGTTATGTGTTGAGTGAAGTTATTATTATTTCTAAGACAAGTTAATGATAAGTTATAAGAAGTCAGGCCTATTAGCCATGGTTGAATTGGCATGATGGTGGCAATGATCAGTACCTCCAGCGTGATTAGATTATGCATGTGATTTGTCGGTAAGTGGGAGACTTGACGGCCACCATAATTGGTTTTATTTGGGAGTAATTAGGTATTATGGCATGTGATGTGTAGGCGGGACCTGGAAGGGCAGTGGTGGTTTAGATCACTACATGAGGATTTGTATATTCTACGGTTATGAGAATTCAATCGTGTGTTGTTATGATTCTCTTGGAATGAGTTAAGTAGAAAGTTTCTACATGATGAAGTTTTTACTCTATTAGTGGTTCAGGAGTTGAGATGAAATTCTTGTACTCCTGCGCATTGGCGTGATTAAGTGCATCAAGTAGCATGGGATTCAGAAGTTGAGGATTCAAGATTTACGGTTCGGTGTTGACAAGGATGTCACGAGCTCGGATGAGTAGTAAAGGGATTTGAAGGTTTAGAGAAAGCTTGTGTTGTCTTCAGCGTCACCTGAGATCGGTGTTTTCTAAAAGAGGCTTTGCATCCTGGTTATAGATTCTTGATTTGCTTTACAATATTAGTGTGGCCGGTGGTATGGGTGTACAGACTTGGTACCTTGTGCGAAAGGTTGTAAGAGCGTGACTGCGGAAACATTGTACAAGTGTGACAGGTAATCACTTAATTGATCAAATATTTGAAACCAAGTGTAGAGATTGTAGTGATATCGTTAATTTGAGAATTTATGTCTAAAGGGCACTCGGCTTGTTGGGTTGTGGACTGTGGGGGTTTGCTCCGTTTATGATGGTTGTTCTTGTGTGTTATGGGAAAAAATGGGTTATTAGAGACCCGTGAAGGTTATTAGCCTAGTACAGTGCGATCAGAATTGTCTTGAGATCTGTGGATGGATTTAAATATTAATACGGGCTCTATATCAGGCCAGAGGTGTTCGTTTCAGTATAGCGCTTCTCATGGAGGAGTATTAGAATGCTGGGTGTTATTTCGGCATCTGCTATTTCATATGATATTATATTGTGTTGTGTGAGTTGTGCAACGGCTTGATAATTTTCTTATGTGTTGAGATTCCGCGTAGAAATGGTGTTATGTGAGCAGGGCTCGTGAGATTCAGATCATGTATCGCACCTCAGTTGTGCTTGATTTTTGTAGCTTCTGGCGCTATATGTCTCCCTGGGGATGGTATTGTACACTTAGCGTTGCTTGTGACCGATATTTAGTATTTTGTAGTAATGAGAAATTTAGCTCGGTGTGTATATCCTTATGTGAATTTTATGTGTGGATCGGATGGCACGCCGCCACGGGTATGTTATTTGGATCGAGTTGCACGCCGCATCAGTGTGATGTTGAGTACGGTTTTCTATATTATATTTTTGTGTGTTTTGTTTCCCATTTTCTAAGGAAAGTTCATATTAGTGTGTGAGTTGAGTAGTTCCTCCCAAAGTTCGTTTTCCTTATGTATAGCTTTCGAGATTGTAGTTTATTGGCACGTTGTGGCATCATATGAGACATTTTTTCCTGTCTGGGGTGGCTTGTTGTTTGAGCGGTTCGTATTGGGTGAGAAGAGATTAATGGGTCTAGGACCAGTGCAATAAGATCATATAAAGTGTATCAGAGCAAATGCCATTAATTGATTCAGCATGAGATGATGACTCTTGTCAGGAGTATAGACTTAATAATTTGTTGGCTCGGCAGTTAGTTATGGAATTCTACACGTCTCTTCCGTCGTGGCAGTATTGCAAAAGTTGGAACATGACTTATATGAGTCGTGAGGTATGTGGGAGCATCAGATTCGTTGAATTTTGGCTATTATGATAAGAGAATGTTATTATGGTCAGGTGAGTTATGTGGTTCATGGAGTTAATTCAGCAACGACATGCAATCATGTTTTGGTACATCGTGTGGTGATTGATACGGTGTTCATATGTTGAAAGCAGGCCTGGTGGAGAGTTTCGGACGTAGGAATTTGGCTCTAAGGCTTGTTGGACTAAATAAAAGGGACAATCTTCAGACTTACTCGAGCTAATGTGCTCAACTAGGTTGTGGTAGCACGGGCAAGTGCACGAGGTGTTAAACAGTGATTTTGGAAAACTGTGGAGCAGTTCTTGGCACGTTCTCGTTCATTGGTTTGAGGCCATGAGTAGATTCACTTCAGGTATCATGACTTGCACGCGTGGTCGAAATTGAATTTTGGGAAGTTCAGAGTCGATTTGGAAAGAGAATTCTCATTTCGGAAGCTTTAAGTTGCAAGAATTGGTTAGGTGGTGATTTCTGAGTAAACAACCTTGGAATCGGGATCTGGAGGTTCCAACAGGTTCGTATGATGATTTCAGACTTGGTCGTATGTCTCGATTGGGTTTTGGATGGCGCAGGAGCATTTCAGCGCCTATTGTGGAAGTTAGCATTTTGGGAAGAATTTCATAAATAGGGGTTTGCAGTGCATTTTAGTGTTATCAATATTCGTTTGGGATTCTTAGTCTTGGTGGATTTGGAGGTCCGTAGGTCATTTTGGAGTCATTTGGCTAAAGTTTGAAATTTGAAGGTTTTTAAGAAGTTTGACTGGAAGTGAACTTTTCGATATCGGGGTCAGATTCCGATTCCGGAAGTTGGAGTAGGTCTGTAATGTCAAATACGACTTGTGTGCAAAATTTGAGGTCAATCGGATGTGATTTTATAAGTTTCAGCATTGAATGTAGAAGTTTGGAGTTCTAAAGCTCATTAATCTTTAATTGGGGTATGATTCATGATTTCGGTGTTGTTTGACGTGATTTGAGGCCTCGAGCAGATTCGTGTTATGTTACGGGACTGGTTTGTGTGGTTGGACGGAGTCCCGGGGACCTCGAGTGTATTTCGGGGTGGTTTTGGATCATTTCGGGCAGTTTTGCAATAGCTTATGCTGGTGTCTAGTGTTATTCTTCGCGTTCACGAGGTTCCTCTCGCGTTCACGGAGAAGGATTTGGCTTTAGGGACATTGTTCTTCGCGTTCGCGAAGAAGAAAATATTTGTTACGTAGGTTTGACTTCGGAGGCTTATATCTCACAATCTATAAGGAATTTTGAGATGATATAAAAACGAAAGTTGTAGCTCTTAGTGTATAGTTTTCAGAAAGTTAAATGTTTAGTATTGGATTTGTGCACAAAACGTTATGGATGGCACACTACAGGTTGTCTGGGAAGATGGAGGAGAAATTTGTGTTGCACAGGGCTGACTTTGGCAGCTTATATCTCGAAATTTATAAGGAATTATGAGATGACCAAACATAAAAGTTGTAGATCTTGAAGTCTAGTTTTCTGAACATTAAACCATTTGTCATTTGGAGCTTTGTGAAAATAGTTATGGCCATAATACTAGAGGCTGTCAAAGAAGAGTTTGAAATGACTTTTCGAGAATTGTTGTTCTTCGCGAACACGATGGGAGGCCCGTGAACGGGAAAAAGAGTTGCCTAGAAGTGTATAAGTTTGCAAAAATGAGTTTGGCTCATTTCATCTCATTTCCTCCATGGTAGACAACCTAAGGTCGATTTTGGAGCTCCATCTTCATAATCTATGTCAAGGTAAGTTATTCCCACCTATTGCAAGTTAAATAATATATATATATTAACATGAAAAATTAGTGAAAACTTGGGATTTTGGTAGAAAACCTAGAAATTTGTATTTTTCGATTTTGACCACGAAATAGGACATGGGATTTGGAATAAATTATATATTGGGTTCGTGAGGTTATGGGTAAAGTTTATCTTCAAAAAGTTTTGGAATCCGGGCACGTCGGCCTAAGGGTGATTTTATCGACTTTTCGACCGGGGGTTAGGAATTGTTATAAATTGGATTCTAATGGATATTTGAGCATATATTAATGGGTTTGCGTAATTATTGGCTAGTTTTGGGGCGTTGTGTATCAATTTGAGTCATTGAAAGGGCTAGGAAGCCGGTTATGGAACTTCGGCGCGAGGTAAGTCTCCTTTCTAACCTTGCAAGAGGGAATTGTCCCCATAGGTGAAATAATTAATTATGTGCTACTATTTGTGGGGGCAACGTACGCACGAGGTGACGAGAGTCTGTGCGTAGCTACTATTATGCTTATGTCTGGGTAGTCTAGGACCTAGAAGCATGCTTTACTTGCCGTACTTATAATTTTACTGATAAATTTAAAATGCTTAAATCATATAGAACTTGTCAAATGAATTTCTAAAAAGATTAAGCACCATCTTCTTGAACATGAAAAGAGAAACTGTCATTTCCTATTGTTTTCCAGATGAAGTTTAGATTGACTATATGAATGTGTGTATCTATGAATACCTGCGTCGCATGTATGATTCGCGAGTGGGGTAACTCTATTATTTATATTTGACCGCGTCTCATGTATGATTCGCGAGCGGGGTAATAGATGGATCTATGGTTTGCGCCGTTTGACCCTCCGGCAGTGCACATTTTATTGTTTTGTTGGATCGGGCTGTACGACCTCGACATTATTTGCGCATGCTATTTGCTTGGTACTTTCTGTGATTTGAACTGCTTAAATGCCTTGAGATATAAGTTGTTAACTGAAATGACGGAAACTGAAATTATAATTATGAAAGAAGATGTCACTTCCCGTTGTTATCTTTTATTTAATCATGACATTCATGCTTAGCGTCACATTTTATTATATTAATTTGACCACTAGTAAGTATCGAAGTCGACCTCTCGTCACTACCTCGTCGAGGTTAGACGAGATACTTACTTGGTACACGTTGTTTTTGTTCTCATTCTACACTTGTTGTACATTTTAATGTACAGGTACATGTATGGATTGTGGCCTTGTGGGCACATCAGCGTGGTTGATACGGGGACATAGGTGAGCTGAATCTTTGAGACGATCCGCAACTAGCAGAGTCTCCTTCCGAGTACTTGTATCCCCTTTTCTGTCCAAACTGATATTCTGGACAATTGTTGTATTTTATTTTAATTCCTAGTAAAAGCTCATGCAGTTGTGATACCGGGTTCTGAGATGATTATGGGATGTTTAGCACTGAAATTTGAAACGTTAATATTTTTCCTTAAAGTTTGTTTATTACTAGTTAAATTGAAGGAAATTTATGTTTACAGAAGCACTAAAATGAGAATTTAATTTACTATTTAGTGTTGGCTTGCCTGGCAGTGGTGTCCGACGCCATCTCGACCTTTTATAGAATTTTGGGTCGTGACAGAGGAAGTTACGAAGAATTATTTATGCTGCACGGGATGATCCTTTAGGTTAAAAAATTTAGGACCCCCCCCCACACACACACCTTTGTCTTTAAAGTCACATTTCATTTGCCCAATTTTGTGTCTTCTCTTTTGCTTAGACCAATCCCTGTAATTTGAGTTGGGTCGGGACCCACCATTGTGGACCTCGAGGAGTGCCTAACACCTTCTTCTCAAGGTAATTTGAGCCTTACTCGATCTTTGGTGACGCAAATTGGTTAAACCATAGCTATTTACAAATAGGTTCCCTAACGCACCTTAAATCCATTAGGTGGCGACTCTCTCTTTTGGCACTCTTCCTTAAAAGAGTTGTCACGTGTCGAAACCTGATTTTGCGAGAAAAAGGGGCGCGACAACCAGCGACTCTGAAGTACCTAGATCTGCAAAAAAATATGCAGAAAACGTAGCACGAGTACACCACAACGGTACCCCAGTAAGTATCAAGACTAACCTCGGTGGAGTAATGACGAGGAACAGTTAAGACATCTACTAGACATAATAACCTGTACAAATATGAATTTTAAACTAATAGAGAACAATATAAAGATAAACATGGTGAGAATAATGCTACAATACTTGCAAAAAGAACTAAAACTACAATTAAAAACAAGGAGCAATAGGTAATAACGGCGTAATGTAAGCAGAATACAGTTATAGTCCGGTGCAACTAAGTAAGGGAAACCATATAAAAACCAATTAAACAATTCATAAAAAGTTTATACAAGAATTTACCCAAGGTACCACACCTCATAATCACAAATAACGGGTCCCAAAACACGAACCTAATCACTTGGCATCTTATGCCCACATTACAAATCACTACCGCACGGACAGCTCACGTGCTGTATGGAAAACTCACGTGCCAATACTATTGACACCTCATATCTGCACAAAACAACTCGTGTGCTAAGAGGGTGACAATATCTCATATCTGCACGTACAACTCACGTGCCAATACCATTAACACCCCATATCTGCACCGACAAAGCACGTGCTAAGAGGGTGACAATATCTCATACCCGAACGGACAACTCACGTGATAGGAGTAATAACATCTCATAAGCGCACGGATATCATTGATATCTTGTTTCTATTGTTTATGATTTATATTCTAAACTATTACAGGTTATTAGAACTGGCCCTTGACTATTGATATGAGCTCGTCACTACTTTCAACCCAAGGTAGGTATCATTACTTATTCAGTACATTGGGTCTGTTGTACTCATACTACACTCTGCACTTCATGTGCAGATCCAGGTAACTCTGGCGGAGGTGCTTTTGTGGCTTGAGTTGTGTGGGAGTCTACTAGGTAGCTTCCATTCCGTCCGCATTCCTTGAGGCTCTCTTCCCTTTATATTTATCTTTATTGTTTCTTATGTTTAGAAAATTGTATCAGATATTTATTTTGTACTTTCTTATTCGGTAGTGCTCGTGTACTTGTCCAAACCAGATTTTTGGGCTTAGTTGTAGTAGCATATTGACTATATTCTCAGTTATTTTATGACATTCTTCCGTTGTTGAGTTGTTAGACCATGATATCTTGTTTTCATTGTTAATCATGTGACTGTTGGCTTAAATAGCGGGTTGGGTTGGGTCAGGTGTCATCACAACTTGTGAATTTTACGTCAAGATATGACCGGGCAGACCGGGAGTTAACTATAGTTGACTTTTGAGGAATTGTGTAAAGATCTTAACTTTATTAATCAAAATTGTATTCTCTTGTATTGTTTGATATTATTAAGTCATTAAATTCGAACGGGGAACTACAGTTGTGGATTTTAAAGAGTGTCTAACACATTATTTTCGAGGTAATTTAAACCCTTACCCTATCTTTGAGGTCGTAGATTGGTTTAATCAAAGTTAATAGCAAAATAGGTGCCTTAATGCATCCTAAAAATTATTAGGTAGGGACTCTTCTTTTTTAATCCCATTAAAAGAGTTATCACATATCGAAACTCACTTTCGCGATAAAATGGTGCGCGACAAAAAAAGAAGAAGAGGAGTTTCAGGTTACAAAGCTCAATTATAACCTGACTGACTAAATTTAGTCACATTAATAGCCTACAACCCAGATGATTTTAGCTGTACATTCCAACCTAATCTTTTAGTGTAGAACAAAAGAATTGTCACTCAATAGTTCTAACAAAACACTCTTAGAACAAAATATGTAAGATTACAACTCAATCACTTTACAACATCAAAACAAACTAAGATGGACTTGAATTAGTTCTTGGAACTTGATTCTTCAATTTGGTTTGCTCTTGTTGTTTCAAAAGTTGCTTTCATGTAACTGATCTCTTAGTTTCTTGTATGTAGGTGTGTAGCCTCTGAAAAAATAAACTTGTACTACTATATATATGAATACATAGTTGCTGGTCAGGGTTACATAAGAGAGTTAACCATGTCGAACTAAATCTCCTAACTCTAGGAAATAACGAAAGTAAAAATAAAACAATCTTTGATCTACCAAAGAAGTAAAATTTAGTTCTAAAAGTACTTTCTAGAATGTTTGCCTTCCAGGTCAGCACAGTTGAGATACATCCTCATCTGGCGCGAAAGTCAACCTACCCTTGCTAGGACTCTGTGCTATACAAGAACTACCATTATAAGGCATAAGTTTGTTAATAATCAAAACTCAATTTCCAACGAGAGAAATTTGATCAAGCTTCAAACATGGTTATATCATTTGCATTGAATTGTTCGATGAATTTCCACCAACCTATTTGTTCAGTCTCATTCAATTAGTCAAATAAAGCATTTGGCTGATTGCAGTTTTTTCTATTATTTTTCACTCTTCAAGCATATTATAGTTTTGGTTTACATTATTGTGTGTATGTACAACAACAAGTTTTCGCTTTTACTTAATTCTATATTAGGATTCATAAAGTGATGGAAGATAACACTAGCCGTTGGATAAAAATAAGAAAATAATTTATAAAAGAACTATAGTAATATCAATGCTGAATTCTGTAATCGGTTCATTTATTTTCTTATATAAGCTACAAAGTTTTGAGAATGTAGCATATCTGTCTTTTTCCGTTCATATAAATTTTTTGGCACCCTACATTATTCTTATCCTCTATTACTGGAATAAAATAAAATTTATTGATCAATTATTTCCAAGAAATATGACTTACAATATTTTATATTCCAGAAATATATATTGTAAGTTACATTTCTTGAAAACAATTCATCAATAGAATTTATTTTATTCCGGCAATGGAGGATAAGAAGACTAAAGAGAACCAAAAAAATTCCTATGGCAAAAATAGAAGGGAAAGAAGACAGATACGCTGCATACTCAAAACTTCGTTCAGGCTTATATAAGAAAGCAAGCAAACTGGTTAGACAATGTGGCATCGATATTGATATAGTTCTTTTATTACCGATTAATAAATCATTTTCTTTTTTTCATCTAGCGCCTAATATAGTCTTAGATCGCTCTATGAATCCTAGTACAGAATTAAGTGAAAGTGAAACAATTATTGCTGCACATATACGCAACAATGTAAAACCAAAGCTACAATATGCATAAAGAGTATGAAAAAATAAAAATAAAAACTGCAAATCAGTCAAATACTTTAGTTGACCAATTGAATGAAACTGAACAGATAGGTTGGTGGGACTACATTTACCAATTCAATGCAGATATAACCAAGTTTGAAGCTTGCTTAAATTTCTTTGTCTTTGGCATGAACAATCGGTTGACGCAATCAGAAAATGGAGCGTCACAGGCCCCTCCAGGGAGTACAGATTAACTCATCTTTCGAAGAATATCGACTTTGGAGTCCTGCGCGACAAAACATGAAATTTGAAATTCATTTTATTGGTGATTTTCTTTTGTTTCAATGATGATATTTGCGGCATGTACTTTGCGATGATTTTATATTTATACACATATATGTTAAGAATTTATTCACAAAGTAATTAATTTTCTAGCCAAATATTGCAATAGAAAGTAGATTATTTTTCTATATTAATAATTATAGTTAAATAATTAAATTGATTTGATACTTGGGATATCATTTACACGTCAGTAACATCAATGAATCTAAAATTTTATGTTAAAAAGGTAAATGGATAATATACTTAATTGAATTTACCATGTAATATTAACAAATTAGAACATTATTTATGGAAATTAGCGACGTACCAAATTCTTTTAATTCTTTTATAGCAACTAAATCAAATTCTGCACTGGCACAAATAGAAACAAATCTACCCTTTAACTTTAAAAAGAATAGTATTATACTTATTCATCGAATCTACTAGACAAGCGTTAATACAATTAGGAAAGATACAAATCTCTCTTCAAATTCTAATCATATACAGAACCTTCACATACATTAAAAATTGATAAAAAAATAAATTGCCTTAATAATTTTGGAAATTTAACTTGAAAGAGTAATTATTTTAATGAATAACAATAATGAAAATCAGGCTTTCAACTTAATAGTAACAGATCTGAAATTTAACTTGAATTAAAAAAATACTTCAATGTGCTTGCGGAAGAAAGGGTGAATGTAATTAGAAGAGAAACAATTTCTGATTTTATGAGTAAAAATTCAGTGGAAATGCATTAATCAATATAAACAGTTGAATCATCATTAATATTTTAAATGAAAATTATAAAATATAACAAAGATGAACACAAACTGCATATCAAAAAGTTCTTAAATTAATGAATAACTTCTAAAGTAAATTTGTAGTATAACCTAATAGTGTACGAGGGATTCCAATGTAGGATTACATTAAGCCATTTAGTTCTGCATCGACAATGCAAACTATGAAACAAATATTATTATTATTCATGAATAAAAGATAGACAAGACAGTATTTTATCTTAATAACATGTCAAATGAAATATCAAAGGTAAAGAATAGATTGATTATATTATGTTTACCCTTGAAATCAGATAACAATTAAACTTATAAGTGGTTTTAAGAATATATGATTTCACATATGACAAATTGATAAATATGATGATTAATGCTAGAAATTGACAGTAAAATAAAGCAAACCAGTTTAAAATGCAACTTGACCCTCGAGTTAGATCGCCCTCGAATCGGCTGAGAATATAATTAAGAAGTATGAACGAAACTGAAGAACAAGTGAGTTTCAAGAGAGAAAAGAGTATTATATTGCTTTGATATGCGAGAGTTAGATGATAACAAATTATTAGAACCACCTTTATATAGTAGAGGAATTCTACTTACGGTACAATTCTAATTACGGAAGGAAATACCATGATTAGCTAAATATCCGTTCTTGATTTGATCCGTTTCGAGATTTTTGCCACGATCTTCGACTGGTCACGGATATCCCGGCTTTCCGTTAGTATGTTATCTTCGGTCTTGCTAGAGGTTTATCCTTTGGTCTCGATCTCGATTGGTACTTCGAATCCCGAACTCGGTACCGCATCTTCATGTCTCGGTCTGGTATAACACGGGGCTGATCCTCGGCCCACCATCCTGGTCTCGGTTAATGAACAAAATCGGTTGAGCCTAGTTCTAACCGTATACAGATAGTCCCCTTATTTTTTGGAGTGAAATGAAAAGGAACGAATTGAGTCTTCGATCTTTACCCCGATTTATCATGATGTCATCACCATGACGTAAGCGAAAGAGGTGACTGAAACGTCCCGTCGGTAGAGTTCCCCATATAACGACCCGATCGGTCGTTTCAAGAGTTTTAGCCCTGTTTTGCCTGTTTCTTCTTCATTATATGTTATTCAACTCTATTATGTTGTATTAGGTTGGCTGGCTCGGGTTCGGAGCGACTTTGGAGAGAAATGAGACACTTAGTCTTGTAAGTTAGTTATTTAGTTGGAAAAGTCAACCGGAAGTTGACTTAAGGGTAAATGATCTCGAAATTTAGTTTTTATGGTTCAGGTAGCTTTGTTAGATGATTTTGGACTTAGGAGTGAGTTCGGAATGTTATTCGGAGGTTTGTGGTAGAATTATGCTAGAATTGGCGAAAATAGACTTTTGGCGATTTTCGGTCGGCAGTCAAAAATTAGATATCGGGGTCGGAATGGAATTTCCAAAGTTGGAATAGGTTCGTAGTGTCGTTTGTGATGTGTGGGAAAAATTTCAGGTAATTCGGACGTGGTTTGGTTGGTTCGGCACCGTTGACGAATTTTAGAAGTTTAGAAATCCTTAGGCTTGAATTTCGGGTTAATTCAGTGTTTTGATGTTGTTTTGAGTGTTCCGAGGGTTCGACTAAATTCGTGGGATGATATGTGATATGTTGGTATATTTGGTTGAGGTCCCAAGGGGCTCGGGATTGATTTCGGATGGCTAACGGAAGTTGGAAATTAGAAAAATGCAGCAAAAGGGTTGCTGGTGTAAATCTGCTGGTGTGGCCGCAGGTGCGATGGTCAAAGGTGCGGAGCTGGAGGTTGAGGGATTTTTAAGTAAATGCATCTGCGAGCCCGAATATGCGAAGGGAAGACCGCAGATGCAGTGTGGGCCGGTTAAGTAATTTCCGTAGATGCGGTGGTCGCATGTACGAAAAATGGACCGCAGATGTGGTTTAGCTGGGCATAAAAGTATATAATGATCCCTTCGTGAAATTTAGGTTTTTTTCCACCATTTGTTTTCGGACTTGGAGCTTTTTGAAGGATTTTGAAGAGGGATTCAAGGGGACATACTTTGAGGTAACGTTCTTGAACCTAAAACTCGATTTTATAGTGATTTTCAGTTAATTAAGCATGAAATTGTGGGATTTAAGGGTTAAAATTGGGGGATTAGGGCTTGAAACTTTTGACTAAGAATTGGGTGATTGAGGGGTCAAACGAAGTTAGTTTTTGATAAATTTGATATGAATGGACTCGTGCGAAGATAAGGATTCTGTTTTCGCAGTTTTTATCTATTCCGAGACGTGGGCCCGGGGTTCGGGTTTGGCCAATTTCGGGATTTTTGATGTAATTTGATAATTTTCACGTGGGCTTTGTACCTTTAGCATGTATTGATGATATGATTCTGATTTTGGATATATTCGGGGCGATTTGATGCCGAGTCGAGCGGTAAGGGCACCGTAGAGTAGACTTTCGTCAGGTTTGAGGTAAGTAATGATTGTAAATGTCCTTAGGGTATGAAACCTCGGATTTCACATCGTTTCACTATTTTTAAGTGGCGTACATGCTAGATGACGAGCCTGTGGAGTGCACCGTTGGGAATTGTGACTTGGCCCGTCCGGTAGCAACTATTAAGTTGCGTATTTGACTGGAAAACTATATGATATTTTGTGTTTTAGAAAGTATTACTATGTTTTGGGACGAATGTCGTATTTGGGCTTCGTGCCAAGTTGTTTGGATTCTTAGGGGCTTTTTACTACTATTTCCCCACTATGTTGATTTAAGATTTGTACTCAGTCATGCTATGCTTTACTGATTTCATAACTCAGTCTTATTTACTCCATTTTGATGCATAAAATGATATTTTGGGCTGAGCACCCCGTTTTATTGATAGCCCGAGTGGCTTGAGAGGTTCTGTCTGAGTGAGGCGAGGGCCTGTGTTGTGAGGATATCATGGGATCGGGTTGCGCGCCGTAGCATGTTGTACTTATTTATGATATATGAGAGGTCGAGGGCCTGGTTGATTATGCCACGAGATGGCTTGTTATACTGCTTGGGTTGTAGGAGCCCCTCCGGAGTTTGTACACCCCTAGTGAGTGCGGGTACCCTGAGTGAGTGATATAATATTGCCCGAGGGGCTGCTCTTGATTCATGTTGTGCCCGAGGGGCTGATTACGAGTGATTGTGAGGTTGACCGAGGAGCCGATTCTGAGTGATGTTATGACCGAGGGGCGGTTTCTAATACATGTTTTCCCGAGGGGCCACTTATGATTTTCATTACTTTTACTCTAAATTGCACTTAACGTTTGTTGAAATTGTTGGAAAAATATCTTCAAAATGATTTTTACTGAAATTCGATTTTTAAACGAAATGACTTGACTTATATACTGTTTCGAAGGCAGGCTATCTTTACTGTGATTTTATGACATGGATTTATGTGTTTCTTACTGCTTAGTCTTTATTTACTTTTATTACTTACTGAGTTGGCGTACTCACATTACTCTCTGCACCTTGTGAGCAAATCCAGGGATTGCCGGACGTGCTAGTGAGTGTTGTTTTCATTCATAGCGGATCTGTTGGAGTTAGTAAGGTAGTTGCACGGCGATCGCAGCCCTACTCTTCTCCCTCCTATCTTCTTATGGATTATTCTTAGTTTCTTCCCAGTCGGTATATCTTAGTGTTATCGGACGGTCCTTTGTAGATGCTCATGACTAGTGACACCCCGATGTCAGGCTTTCTTTTCGCACTGTTGTTTTAATCTAATTACTTTATTTTTGAAGATTTATTGTTAAATAGCTTGATTTCATCTTAAGAATGGAAATATTGATTATTTTTGTTAGTGTGTTGGCTTGCCTAGTACCACGATAGGCGCCATCACAACCGGGTTGGTTTTGTTCAATCACATTATCCCTGCACCTTGTGTGCAGATCCAGGGATTGCTGGACGTGCTAGTGAGTGTTGTTTTCATCCGTCGCGGATCTGTTGGAGTTAGTAAGGTAGCTGCACGGCGATCGCAGCCCTGCTCTTCTCCCTCTTGTCTTCCTATAGATTATTCTTAGTTGCTTCCCAGTCGGTAAATGTCTGAGTGTTATGGGTCGGTCCTTTGTATATGCTCATGACTAGTGACACCCCGATGTTGGTCTTTCTTTCCGCCTTGTTGTTTTGATCTAATTACTTTTTTTGAAGGTTTATTGTTAAATAGCTTGATTTCATCTTAAGAATGGAAATGTTGATTAGTTTTTTTAGTGTGTCATCTTGCCTAGTACCTTGATGGGCGCCATCACGACCGGGTTGGTTTTGGGGTCGTGACACCCACATATTTAATGTGTGTCAGTTGATAGTCGGCCACTAGCAGCTTTGAACTGTCACCGTGAAACCCATAAATAGGTTTCTTTTTCATTCTTTACAACATAACTTTCAATCTCTTCTGCTCTAATCTTCAAAGCTCTCTGCACCCTTCAAGTTTTTCATCTTTAAATCTTCAAGTTCCATTGTTGATCCCTTCTTAAAACGCGAAATGTTATCATCTCCATTCCTCTTTACCCTTAAAATCAAATGCCACAAACGTCAAAGACTGTGCCACAAAAATAATGTGCCTCCTCATCTCAGCCGGTCGACGAGAAAACAACGGCGGAGCCACGCCTTGAGGAGCTTGTTCCTGGTGGTGCGTTATTAGTTCCGATTTCAAGGTCGAGAAAACCTCATCGTTCCCCGGTCGATGCCAGCCGATATTGAGATACATATGCTCGATTTTCCGAGAATTTCGTCAAACAAGTGAAGAAAGCCTGTAACTGGGAAAACAAAGAAGTTATGATACCGACTCATGAGGAAGACATCACCACCCACGTGGAAAGGTTTTTGAGTGTTTACACTTACCCTTTCACGTTGGGTCCCCTCGATCCAATCATCGTGGACTTCTGCCGAAAATACCAAGTAACCCTCGGACAAATCTACCCCTCTTTTTGGAGAATTGTAATATTGCTCCGATTTTTTGGGAACAAAATCGACGGGCTCCCCTTTACCCCTACCCACCTTATAAGGTTGTATATCCCCCAACTCTACCGAGGTAGGTTGATAAAATTCCAATTGTGGGCCACTAAGACTTTCATCTCAAGCATAGACGAGGACAGAGACCGGGGTTGGATGGTTCGATTTGTCCGAGTGAGAATCTCAAACTTGATTCCGGCTGAGAGCATGTTGTTTCCCGAAAGATGAAATATCACACGTAAGTGTAATTCCATTATTAGTTTATGCTTGGTAATTTCACTTCTTCACCTTCTCTTATCGATGTTCTTTTTCGGTTGTAGCTGCTGCCTAGATGCTGGGTGTGGTTCCCCATCTCGAAAGCTAGGTCAGGAGCTTGGTCTCGACGTCGACATATGCTGAACGCATGGCGTGATTTAACAAAGGGACGGTGGGAAGCCAAAAACCATGATAAGACTTGTTCTTGTATATAATGATTTGGAAAATATCCCTCTGAACTTACTCAATTTCTTCTTCTGTAGGTCTCGTAAAAGATGCAGTCATGAGGCCCCCATCCTGTGAAGAAGAAACTCCAATCCTTGTCCCAAAACCGGCAAAGGAGAACAAGAAGAAATGGACCCCGACATCCGATGGGCCAGAGCCTAAGAAGAGGGTGGCTTGTAAGCCAAAAAAGAACATAATTCCTTTGTATGTGGGGTCAGCACAACTCCTAAAGGAGGAGGAAGAAGAAGAATAAGAAAATGAGGACAATTCCGATTTGGTGGCTCGAGTACGAATTAAACCTGAGGGTCAAAAGGCCACCAGATCGGTTGACGCTAGAATACTCTGCCTCGACCTGACGGGGTTCAAGAGGGGAATTCAGTCAGAATCTCTGAGCCAACTGGAACCGAAGGTGCCTTACCTCGGGGTGAGAAGGAGACTGAAATGGTTGTGGAGGCCGGTCTCGAAGCCCCTCGAGATGGAGAGAATACCCCAAGAGACCCACTTGGGGCACTAGATCAGAGACTCCCCATCACCTCCTTCATTTTTTGAGAAGATGATTTGAGAGGCTTGGGAAAAACTTCCTTGAGTTACAGACTTACCAGCCAGTTTCCGACCCCTAGTGCCAATCCCAGGTGCAACCGAACAATCATAATCTCGATCCCAAAGGACGTACAATTTTTGCAGCCCCCATAGCGGTGGCTAGTTACCTTTGGAGCATGTTCATGGAGGAGGACCAAGTTGTGATGGACGAGGTGGGATCACCGTGTCTCTTTAACGAGGCCCAACATGCCTTGAATCGGGTAATCCCTAACTCCTTTTGCCAATACCATTTTCCATACTTGTGTTTTTTCTCTTCTTGCCTAATTCCTTTTCTTCTATTTTTGTTGTCTTCGGTGCTTCACCATAAAGCTTTATCTAGGTCTCGAGGAGAGCTGAGTTGATACGAGGCTGAAATTGAAGGGCTCACTTAGGAGAAAAACACTCTCAATCTTCTCAGTGAGAAAAAAGAAAGAGAAGCCAATGGCCTTCGAGCTGAGTTAGCTGCGGATTAGAAAGAACAAAGAGACCTGGCCAAGCAAGTAATAAGAATATTAGAAGTTTATGACATCGGTTCGGGCACACGACTAGAAGTTCGATCCCACAGATCCAACAAAAGCGAGATAATCAGTCAACTTCGTGAAGAGGTAGATGCAGTGAAAGTGGAAATCATAGCGTGGAAGCAAAACATGGACCGTCTCGCCTTAGAGAAGGAGGCTTCTCAGGCTCAACTATCCTCGGCTGAGAGTCAACTCCAAAGCTTGAAAGAGAAAAACTTGGTGCAAGCCAAGAAAATCGAGGAGTTACAGACCCGATTGGGTTTAGTAATCTCTGATCGAGAGAAGCTGATTATGGAACTTGTGGTGGCCAAATCCGAGGCTGAGACAGACAAGGCCGATGCTGAAGCAATCGTGGCTATTTATCACTCCTACGTCGAAGCTGACCAAGATCGAGCAAAAGAAGTTGCCGAGGTCTCTAAAGTTCAAGCGTATTGGGTTGCCGAGCATGCCAAGTTCCAGTCTTGAAGGGAGACTCTTGAGGAGATCCATGCCCGTGGCTTCGATCTCACTACCGAGATAAAAAATGCCAAATAGCTTGAAGCCGAATCCAAAGCATTGGCCTCTCCCGATGACGACGACTCCGGGAGCATGAGCGGGTCTGAAATTGGAGAAGACCTCGATGGTGAGGATGTTGCTCCTAGAGAATATTAGGCACTTAGGATTCTTTCTTTTTTGAATTTTTGTATAGAATCCGGACCGGGCCATGTTGCCCCTGTAAATAATTTTGATATATATATAAAGATCTTTTTCCTTTTCTGTCTTTTCTTTACTTCATTTCTGCCTTATAAAATTTTTGTTTCATTTATGGCTTATGAAATTGTATTCATAGGTTCGAAGCTTAGGCAATTTGATCGAAACCGAACTAGTATAGCTTTTACGATCAAATGAGTACTTGCTCGAACTCGAAGTAAGGTAACCCTTATGTTTATTTTAGTGAGGACGATCTCTTGAACACAAATCAAAAAATGGCCCTTAGGCTTTTGTATTGGACCAATATGGCCTTTTTAAAAATAATGTTTATGGCTTTCTCCCATTTTCAGCTTGAAAAGTTTTTTTTATGTTTGTATAAAATCTGTAATGCCTTAGCACGAAATAAGGAATTGTTCGAGCGTTTGAACAATTTCGTACTCATTAGAGTTTTCAAGGCTTGATATTATCGAAGCCCTCTGTAATTTTGCCAAGGGTTGTCTTTTTAACCGATTTGAAGGCCTATTTTATTACAGAATTCTGACGTCTCCGAACCGTGTTAATTTGGCCGTAGCCTTTTTAGTTTGGGACTTGCCTCTTAGGCTTATTTTCCATTTTCACTTCGAGCTTGCCTGAAGTGTCAGTCCCCGAGTGGGGTGGCTGTGGCCTATAAAAATCGAGGGTTGCCTTTAAGGTCTTATAATCTCAAAGTTTTGATAATTCTATCTCGTCTATTTTTCGGACGGCAGTCCCCGAGTGTGGGGTTAGTTGTTCGAACTTCAGTTATAATTTTCCCTTAAGCCTGTTTTAACAATAGACCGAGAGTACGGAATTGTAAAGTAAAACTTTTCTATGGCATAAGATATCGGCAAGGAAAAATACTTTTTTTAATAGATCATTATACATGCGTACATGTTTGACGTCGAGGCTCGAGCATCCTATATGGGCACGGTTCATTCGACCGTTTGGCCCTTACAAAATTTACCTATCAAGACCTCGCAGACACTAAGTAATTTCCTTGCAACAAAGTTGACATTCGACGGTGATTCCTCCCAGTATTTGAGGTTGATTGTAAAGAAGCCTCGGATACTGTTGAGTTGCTCTAAATTAGCACGATCAATAGTTGCCTCGTTAAAAACCTCACCGGAAAAACCCATTTGGGACAAAAACAGGTCTAAGGGAAAAAGAGTGCAACACGTGCTTTTAGACCTAAAGACTTAGTGTTGAAGAATCCATCGTCGTCCCTGATCGAACACCTGCAATTTGTTATTTAAAGTATAAATGAAAATGGAAAGGTCGTACCTTAGCAATAGTGTCGTTTTAGGAGTGATACGTTCCAATTGTTCGGTAATTGCTCGCCGTTCATCGTGCCAAGCTTGTAGGATCCTTTTCAGATGATGTCGAGGACCTGATATGGTCCCTCCCAATTTAGATCTAGTTTTCCTTCATTCGGATTTTGAGTGTTGAGGGTTACTTTTCTTAGCACCAAGTCACCGATTTTAAAATGTCGAAGATTAGTTCTTCGGTTGTAGTACCTTTCGATCCACTATATTTGTGCGGTCAAACAAACGAGGGAAGCTTCGCGTCTTTCGTCGAACAATTCTAGGCTTGTATTCATTGCCTCGTGATTCAATTCTTCTATTGCATATCGAAACCTGAGGCTAGGTTCCCCGACCTCTACTAGGATGAGAGCTTCAGCACCATAGACCAAAGAGAAAGGTGTTTCCCCTATACTAGACTTCGATGTCATGATGTACGCCCAAAGAACTTCGGGCAGTATTTCTCTACTTGAGGCAATCTCTTATGATTTTTTATAATGGTTTTGTTGGTCGATTCAACTTTTCCATTACCGCTGGGATGATATGGTGTTGATAAAATTCTTTTAATCTTGTGGTCCTCGAGAAATTTAGTCACTTTGCTGCCGATGAATTGCTTTCCATTATCACACACAATCTCAGCAGGCATCCCGAATCGACATATAATGTGGTCCCAAATGAAGTCTATGACTTCTTTTTCTCTAACTTTCTCGAAAGCCTGTGCTTCAACCCACTTAGAAAAATAGTCAGTAATAAATAAAATAAACTAAGCTTTACTTGGGGCCGATGGGAGAGGGTGAACGATGCCCATTCCTTATTTCACAAACGACCAAGGGATAAGACCGAGTGGAGCTGCTCCCCGTGCCAGTGAATCATTGGCGCATACATTTGACTTTTGTCGCACTTTCAAATGAACTCTTTTGTATATTTTTCCATATCGACCCAGTAGTACCCTGCTCTGATAACTTTGTGGATCAATGATTCGGCACCAGAATGATATCCATAAGTGCCTTAGTGAAATTCCTGTAGGACGTAGTCGGTATCTCCCGGTCCCAAACATATTTCCAATGGTCCATCGAACATCCTTCTAAGCAGCTTTCCATCCTAAGACAAACTAAACAGTGTTGACTTTGTGCGTAAAGTTCTGGACTCCTTTGGATCTGATGGGAGCTTCCCGTTCTTTAGGTATTCTATGTAGTTGTTTCTCGAGCAAGTTCGTCATCTTCGATTGATAACCCCAAGTTTGCAAGGGCGTCGACCTCGTTGTTCTGATCTCGAGGTACATGTTGTAAGCTCCACTCTTTGAACTGATGTAAAGTTACCTGTAGCTTGTCTAAGTACCACTGCAGTCGGTCTTCTCAGACTTCGAAAGGTCTGTCGACTTGGTTTACCATGAGCAGGGAATCACACTTGGCCTCGATGAACTCTGCTCCCAAACTTTTAGCCAACTCGAGATCTGCAATCATGGCCTCATACTCAGCCTCATTGTTAGTTAATTTCGAAGTTTTGATAGACTGTATAATTATATTACCCGTCAGTAGATTTAAAACAATGTCCAACTCGGACCCCTTCACGTTCGAAGCGCCATCCGTGAACCCCTAATGATGTACCCGACTTGAATAACAGTTCTTTTTCAACCTCGGGTACGCGGGCTGGCATGAAGTCGGCCACGAAGTCTGCCAAGATATGAGACTTGATGTCCGTTCGGGGTTGATACTCAATATCGTATCCACTGATCTCGATGGCTCATTTGGCCAATCGGCCCGAGAGTTCGGGTTTGTGCAAAATATTGCGAAGGGGATAGGTAGTTACAACACAAATTGGATGATATTGGAAATACGATTTTAATTTCCTAGAGGTGCTTATTAAAGCAAGCGTTAATTTTTCTAAGTGTGGGTATCTGGTCTCGGCCTTACCTACGGTCCGACTAACATAGTAAACAGAGAATTGCGTACCTTGTTCTTCTCGGACTAGAACCCCACTTACCGATATTTCCGATACTACCAAGTACAAATAGAGTTGTTCGTCCGCTTTTAGGGTATGAAGCAGTAGCGGGCTTGATAAGTATCGTTTTAGTTCCTCTAAGCCCTGTTGACATTCCAGATTCCATGCAAAGTTACTCTTCTTCTTAAGCAGTGAGAAGAATATGTGACTTCTATCTGAGGACCTCGAAATTAATCGTCGTAGGGATATGCACCCTGTTAACCTCTGTACGACCTTGACATTATCCACGACCGTGATATCCTCGATTTCTTTGATTTTATCGGGGTTAATATCGATTCCTCGATTTGATACCATAAAGCCAAGGAACTTGCCCGAACCGACCCCGAATGCACACTTATCTGTGTTGAGCTTCATTTTCTACTTTCTCAGTATGTTTAAAGTCTCCTGCAAATGTTTCAAATGGTCCTCTGCTCTCAGGGACTTTACTAACATGTCCTCAATATAAACTTTCATTTATTTTCCTATTTGTTCTTCGAATATCCCATTTACTAGGCGTTGATTAGTTGCACTAGCATATTTTAGTCCGAACGATATTACATTATAACAATAGGTGTCGTATTTAGTGATAAACGAAGTCTTTTCTTGATCAGAAAAGGTTCATATGTATTTAGTTTCACTTCCCAAATGGACCCTATTTTGAGAAGTTTAGTTACCTCGTCCTTGATGAATGCATGCTTAACCTCGGACTAGGGCCTTCTCTTTTGCTTTACTGGACGGAACTACGGGTCTAGGCTTAGTCGATGGGTAGTGATTTCTAGTGGGATCCCTATCATATAGGGATGGGACCAGGCAAAACAATCCATGTTAGCTTTAAGGAAATGAATAAGTTTGTTCATGAGCTCGGGGGTTAGCCCCGTACTCAGGTATACCTTTCGTTCGGGCTCATGGTCGATCAATGTGACTTGTTCAAGCTCTTTGACAAGTTATTTGGTGGCGTCAGAATCATCGAGAATTATGAAGGATCGAGGGATCTAGTAGTTGTCATCCTCGTCTATGGTTGCTATTTAGCCTCCTTCTTTCCCTTCGTTAATGAGAGTTCCGATACGGGTATCGCTTCGGCGACTGCAAACATCTTTTTGGCGGCAGGTTGTTCCACGGACAAAGTTTTTACTCCCTCCGGTGTCGAGAACTTCACAACTTGGTGAAGGGTTGAAGGTACTGGCCTGATGTTATGGATCCAAGGGCTTCCGAGCAGGGCGTTGTACCTCATGTCACCCTCGATCACATGGAACATTGTTTCTTGAACGGTCCAGCTACATTCACTAGCAAGATAATTTCACCTTTGGTAGTTTCACTCGCCATATTGAAGTCGTTAAAAACCCGAGTTGCAGGCGCAATTTGATCTTGTAAGCCGAGCTGCTCCACGACCCTTGATCGAATAATGTTGGCCGAGCTTCCTAGATAAATAAAAACATGTTTAACTTAAATTTTATTCATAAGAACAAATATTACTAATGCGTCACTGTGGGGTTGTCACGACCCAAATTCCCACCCTTGGGCCGTGACTGCGCCTAACGTTGAACCCGCTAGGCCAGCCAACGTATAACTTGCAATAGTAATTTAAAAATCATTTAATACTGAACGAAACGATGGTTCGTCACTTTTAACGAATTCCTAACAAAATACTGTAAGCATTGCTTAATAAAATAACGAAACTTTAAGAATGCGGAAAATAAAGACATAACAACCATGAAGTAAAGTAAAACTTCCCACACTAGTGACTCTCAAAACTTTGCTGAGCCTTCCAAATCCCTTCAATTAT
>MDKH01201769.1:0-25601 GCA_005239495.1 Nicotiana undulata | reverse complement strand
ATTGTATGCCTCCAATTATAGCTAAACCATTGGTTATGAGATGTATTATTTAACATACAACAGTACTTGTACGCATCTAACCAAGTTATGATAAAATCTCCCTATCACAATTGGTTCAGGCTCTGAAACCAAATAATTTCCATCTAGAAATATGGATGTTCTATATGAATTAATTGTTCCACCACAGTGCACAATGATGGATCCCCAAAGAAAGTTGGGGATATGTGTTTGTGATCCCAGCATTAGGGGAGAAAATTGGCAGCTGGAAAAGTAATCATGGAATGAATTATTATGAGTGTATCTAGATCCCAATACAAGAAAATGTGAACTTGAAGTTCAAGTGATAATTCATTTGTAAAATATTGACAAGCGTATTTGCTGACCCAAAGTTAAACGTTATATTTCAGCTGCTAATGCTCCAAGTAGAATAAAGTCCATGATGGACATAGTCTATGGCATGCATGAAACGTAATAGACTAATCAGTTCCAAAGATAAAATTCCTTGAAGAAGGAGAGGAGCAATGATAAAGATGGTCATACTAAGGATGCAAGTGCTTTGTAAGAGCACCATGACATAACATTTAATAAGACCTCATGGAAGAGGCTCAGGTATCTAAAATAATGAGATTTCGATAAGTTATGTCTTTATTGTGTGATGATGGAACCAATGTAAAGGATCACCGATGATATTGTTGATATAATACAACGCTCAATATTTTTAATATTGATGAGAATCTTGAGCTCATCTGTCATGGAATTTGGACAGATAAATGATTGGTCAATGAAAAATACGCAATCAAGATTGACTTCACTTTGAAAACGTGAAGTTTTGGACTGATAGTCCCAACACCTGAAAGTATAAAGCCAGTGGGGCGACACAAAATTTTATGTAAATGTCCTGGCGTTGATTATATGGAAATATGTTCCCTTGTGGTGGATACAGTTGCTTTTAGATTTTAGTTTGGCAATACCTGATAAATTTGATATGCGTATATAAAAATCATTGAAGGATTAAACTATTCTGAAGCATATTAAGGTTCCCAAGAAATTTATTAAATAAAGTTTCAACAAATCTTTATGTGGATTGGAGCATCATGCATACATGATTTATTTTTGTGTCTATTGCATTGGTGCACTATATATCTCGCCAGAACCATGAGTATAACAATATGCTAGCGAGATACAGTTTTATTCCTATATGAAGATATTGGAATACTATTAGTATTATATTGCAAAAGAAATCATTGATATATGTTTGTTTAATCTAACAAATAGTGTCAAGATTTTGTTGGTCATGCAAATGCAGACATTTTCTGAAGTTCGTTCTTCAAACAATCTATTTGTATGTGAGAGTACTGTCATATTATTATTTCACAAGGCAGTCGATTGTTGATACTTATCCAAGTCATGTCAATATACCAGCAACTGATAAAGCAAGTGACTCAACACACAACAAATGTGTGACTTTTCCTTGAAGAGAAGATTCCAATAATGGTGAAGGCGATGATATTTGTTTATCTCAATCGAAAGAAGGATATATTGATGGAGACACAATAAATCATATATTTCATCAAAGTTCTTCGTCAGACACAATCTCCAACAGAATGATGAAATAGATGTTCAACAAATTCGTTCAAGTGATAATTTGGCGGAATAATTCACTAAGGCATTGACTGTCTCAACATTATAGATGTTGTCAAGCTTGGAATTCGTCGTCTCGGGAAAATAAAGTGATGTTTTCATCAGGGGGAGACAAATACGCGCTGTACTCTTTTTCCCTTGGCTAAAGTTTTATCCCACTGGGTTTTCCTTGCAAGGTTTTTAATGCGGCAACAAGTAATGCGTATTACAAAATATGTGTACTCTTTTTCCTTCACTAAGATTTTTTTTCCTACAAGGTTTTTTCTTAGTAAGGTTTTAACGATGCACATTATCCATAGACATCCAAAGGGGATTGTTACCTATTGGTGGATGTCCATAACTCATAAAAGAGTAATACCCACTACTCTTTTCCATTATCTCCATTAACCTCCCACTACTTCTTACCATTATGGTTGTAACTCACGTACCTCCATAACCTCTCCATGATCTTCTTCCATGATCTAAAATATTTAATGTCATGTTTATGACATTCTTTTGTATACTTCTATGTAATACTATAAATAGATGATGAAGTGATATTGTACACACTTGAAACACTTGAAGAAATAAAGATATCTCTTCTCTTGCTTCCTACATTCTTGTCCATTTTCTTGTTTTATATTGTTACTTTGAGCTTAGTTTCTTAACCATGTTGTCTTTATATACATTTTTCTTACATTACAAACTTATGTTTTCTTTTACTTGTTTTTGCCTTACTTTCTTTGTAGTTTTCTTTTGTTGGATTCTATTACCTTTTTTGTAGTTTTCTTTTATTTGACTCAACATGACAAAAACTGAATTTGTTTTGTCTGAGGCGTTCCCTACGAAGAAATCTTAGTATTTTTTTCTTGTCTTTAACATTTTATTCAACATTACATAAACTTTTTTTATTTTATTTTAGTTACTAGTGGAATCTCTACTATAAAAGTATATTTTTTAAAAAGAAAATATATTATTGAAATCGTGTCTACACGTCATAAATGATGTATATCACATGAATTTTTACAACGTCTATCTTTTAACTTTTCTTTTCCCATCCATACACTACCTCTCTTAATCACCTATTTTGCGAGAAAGTTTCTCGTTGAGAGCTCGTCTTTAATCCAAAAGGATACTTTTGAAACGGATTTTGCATGTTTTACATGATGTATCTCACGTATCAATCCATTTTTTGACTCTTGCGATCTTTGTGCCTTTCTTATTTCCCTCCTCCATTATTGTACTATTTATTATTATTAAAAAAACACGTTTTTTGCACATCATATATCAAAATATAGTGTTTGCTGGAGGGTTACAACTTCTTTTTGAACAAGTTCGAACAGATGAGCAAAACTTACATTATCCTAAGTTATGTCGGGCAAATATAATTTTACTACAAATTATTCAGAAGTTGTGATGGATCGACAAAACTTGCATGCATGTGATGTTTAATTATGCACAAGTTCCCACATATTCGTAAGACGTTCATTCAAGTATTTCTTGTCTTTATAGACGTTTTTCTTACGTTACATAAGTATTTATTCTTTCGGTTACTTTCTTTGTAATTTTCTTTTATTGGACTCTATATGATAAAAGTTGAACTGTTCATCAGAATCAAGCGTTTATTACGAAGACATTCAAGTATCTTTTTTATTTTCTTTTACTTCTTTTTTGCCGTTACTTTCTTTATAGTTTGTTTTTCTTGGACTCAATACGACAGAAACTGAACTGCTTGACTTTTTTTTTTAAAGTAAATATATCACTGTATAGTGGCTAATATATTTTTAATCTCTTGTTGTATGTAGGATGTAACACACATAAATATATATTTTTATATTTCAGAAATATGTTTCGCATAATACATAGGATATATCGCACATAAATATATGCTCATTCATTTATGAAACACTTGTTTTGTACGGTTCGTAATATGTATCACACATAAATATAGACTCATCCATTTTCAAAACACATATTTCATGCATTACATAGGATGTATCGCACATAAATATGTACTCATCCATTTTCGAAACACATGTTTTGCACAATTCATAAGATGTATCACATATAAATATATACTCATCTATTTCCTGAAACACATATTTTATACCGTACATAGGATGTATCGCACATAAATATGTACTTATCCATTTCCGAAACACATGTTTTGCACCGTACATAGGATGTATCACACATAAATATGTACTTATCCATTTCCGAAACACATGTTTTGCACAGTACATAGGATGTATCACACATAAATATATAATCATCTACTTTCTGAAACACATGTTTTGCACAGTACATAGGATGTATCGCACATAAATATATACTCATCTACTTTCTGAAACACGTGTTTTGCACAGTACATAGGATGTATCGCACATAAATATATACTCATCTACTTTCTGAAACACGTGTTTTGCACAGTACATAGGATGTATCACACATAAATATGTACTCATCCATTTCTGAAACACATGTTTTGCACAGTAGATAGGATGTATCGCACATAAATATATACTCATCTACTTTCTGAAACACATGTTTTGCACAGTACATAGGATGTATCGCACATAAATATGTACTCATCCATTTCTGAAACACATGTTTTGCACAGTACATAGGATGTATCGCACATAAATATGTACTTATCCATTTCCGAAACACATGTTTTGCACAGTACATAGGATGTATCACACATAAATATATAATCATCTACTTTCTGAAACACGTGTTTTGCACAGTACATAGGATGTATCGCACATAAATATATACTCATCTACTTTCTGAAACACGTGTTTTGCACAGTACATAGGATGTATTGCACATAAATACGTACTCATCTATTTTCTGAAACACGTGTTTTGCACAGTACATAGGATGTATCGCACATATATAAATATGTCATGATACCATTTCCACCTCAAACTATCTTAGCTCCTCTTTATATCCTCTTCTTCACTACAACACTTCTTATCACGACAATAAACAAGGTTCGTAAATATATTCAACTTGTAGTTTTCTTTGCAGCCTCTGTATCCCTATTTCCACCTTGATACTAGCTTTCTGATCAGTTTCCTCTTCTGCTAGTCACCGTCGAACCTCACCAGTCACCACCAATAATTATCCACTATGAAACCACCAAAGTTGTCTAACCAACAAAGTCAAGAAGTGGGAACAACAATGACTGTCTTAAATCTTAATTCTCCTAAACCTAAACCCTCAGAATGCTATCCAATCTTCGCGGAAACTAAGAGGGACTCCTCTTTCATCCTTATCTATATTCAGCGGAGGCTAAGCCGGGAAATGATGGGCAAATACAGCAAAAGCTCATAAATGTTGACCAGTAATTAGCAGAAGCTGAGGTTAACAGCGAAGTAGAGAGTTGTTTCTTCTGTCCAAGCCACCACTACTTTGCTTGCTCACATGTGTACTGATTTTAAACTTGAAAGCAGGGAATGATTCTAGTGCATAGAAATATATGTTAAAAAGCATACACGACAGATACATGAAGGAAACAATTTAACAGAATAAGTAGGTTTCTTTAATTTTTCATTTTATTGGTAAAGGTGTTTTATTAATGTGTAGCAAGGGACTGCACTGCAGAATATTACAGAGAAAAGCCACAGTACAAATTATGCAATGAGCTATAAAATTCGATCATGGCAGTTGCCATCTTACATAAAAAAAAGAGAGTTAAGGAAATGCATATGTATTTAATGCTAATTACAGAATCATTTTTGCTCTAAAAAATTCTTATGTTCCTTTCTTTCCATATGATTCACCAGATTGTAGGATGGAGTGAATTCAATGTTTTCACCTTGTGCTTTTCCAGCCCTTTCAAAATACCAGCATTGCATTAATATTGTAGTTGTCTTTGGCATTGCCCAGCTACCCCTACAACATTAACAATGAAATGCCAAATCTTCGTGGTGTAAGCACAATGAATGAAGATGTGATTAACAACCTCGCTTTGACTTTCAAACAAACGGCACCTGCTGCAAAATTGATCCCTCTTTTCTGAGGTTCTCTTGGGTTAGGCATGCTTTCTGTGCCACCAGCCACGTAAAGCAGTCCACCTTTAAAGGTGCCTTGTTTCTCCAAATGCCGCTCCAAGGCCAGTTTGGGATGCTGCCAGATTCTCTTCTTAAGTGTCGATAACAACCTCTCACCTTACATCTCCCCTTTGTATCACTTTACCCAGTAAGAGAGTCAGATTTAGGCTGTAAACACTGTTGAACTCCCAGTCGTTTATGTTATGCCTAAAACTGAAAGTCTAGCCTTGCTCTGTCCAATGGTCCGCGACAGTTGCATCCTGGTTTTTCCCCCTTCTGAATATCTCAGATTTGTCATACTGAGTTACAGAATCTAGCCAACCACAAGCAAAATGTTTACTATTTTTCCACATGTACTGCTTACAACAGGTAAAGAAGATCAGACAGGAAAAATGAAGATAAATGTTGAGGAAACTTAAAAATCATTATTCACATGCTTATTGTAGTTCTCAGAAGTAGCTTATACGAACTTTAATATCTTGCTGACAAACAAAAAGGGCAAAGTGTTAACTCCATTCAGGAACATCCAGAGAATCACAACACTGTAAGTACATTAAGAAGTCCAGTCATTATATGGGTTCGCTAACTCTGCTGACTGCTATTGTTATTTATTTTGGCTGCAAATTGCCCATATATCCACCTACTGGAAGTTTGCTTAAACTTTAGCGGATTGAGGTCCAGCTATAACATATAGGAAACAGAAACTGTAAGTGTAGAAAAATCTATAGGCTGAATCTGAAACAGAGTAGTAATAGATTGGAGAATAAGACACCTACCTAGTGTTATTACTTTATGACAAGCTTCAACTCATTGTGATTCTCAAACTTGACAAAGACTAAGTTTGAAATTTCAACCATTAAATACATTTACTGTTATTTTCTAATGCAGAAAATACAACACACCCAAATGAAGACGCTGCACACAGTTACTTTTACGGAGATATGATATACCTAGAGTCAAAATCAACAAAGAGGAGCATAAGAAAGAAAGGATTTGAGAGTTAACACAGGAAAGGGATAAAAAGTGAGGAGACTTTTTGTTGAAAATAAATACGTGTAACATTACAGAACATTAGTTATTTGTGAAAAACCTTGATCTATAGATTAAGGAAAATATAAATAATCCCAAAACCCATACAATTTCAAAAACAATTAAAAATAATACCGGAATTCACAAAAAAAAGAAAAGAAAAAAACACAATGAAAATTTGTATTAACAATGTTGAATAGTTGCTTACTGACCATAAACACAAGATGTGCTCTACAACCATCCCCATGAAAAATCAACGTCGATCAGTTATACTCTAAAAATTACAAAGACCAAAAACATCCCTCTACCCTCTCACACCGGGAAAAACAGAAGAAAAAAAAAAAGTACAGATTGCAGACCTATGACAGAGACAAAAATAAAGGTGATATCTTTCTGACTCAATTCACAACTTTAATGCAATCCTATTGCTTCCTTGTCCTAATATCAAATCCAATTTGATTCATGGAAATTTTCCAATTGAACAAAATTATGACCAAATTGAGCTTTTTATACTATGATACAAAATTATGGTTAAGGAATTTAAGAATGGGAAAACAGTTTTACTACATAATCACAAGTTGAATAGTAGAATCTTGAGGATATAATTAGTTAACCTAGTTAGTGAAATTGATAATACTTGTCATTCTTGATATGTTACTTTTGGGGTATTTATTGGTTATACTTTGTTTTCCGGAGAAACCCAACCATCAGTGATATTACTATAATGATGCATAAAGAAATAAATATTAGAAAGATAGATCCAAATCTTGCATCTTTCTTGCACTCATTCAGATGGACCTACAACTTCATAATCACAAATTGCCAAGAATCTTTTGTAGGCTGAGAGACAAATGTTCCTTTACATTTAATTGTTTAATCCTACAAGTGTTCCGGTCAGTAGAGGGACACGGACAAATTTTTATCGTGCTCGGAGAGCCTGTTTATTTTCCACACCAAGCAAAACTAAAAACAGTCTCATTTTAAGAACCAAATTAATTTTGTCATATTAAGAAACAATCTCAGCTTTATTCCTCGGAGATATACCATCGAGACTATGATTCGTGAATCCCACTTCTTTGGTTGTTACTTTGTAGTTTGTACCCATGTCTATGGTTTAAATAAATTTTTAACATGACAGCAATTCAGCATTAGAGATGACTATGCAAAAAACTACAAGAAGCTGCGCCAAAATGGCAGATATCAGAGCAAGTACTAAGATGGAAACGCCTTAAGTTGAAGGCACTCACATTCCAGTCTTAGTCAAAATTATCACATTCTCTTCGATCTCCACTAACAAAATTATCATCCAAGAGAACCAATTCCAAAGAGAAATTTAATGCAAACCAACCCCCAAAGGAAAAAGTAACAGATAAACCATGTAGGGCAGAGCAGATGACAGACCAAAGTCGTAAGAAATCAGACAACAGAAACATAGGGCCACACTTATGCAGAAGAGTACCAAAAGAACACCAGAAAACAAACCTAGGAGGAAAGGGAAAAAATTACATTCATGAATTTAGAGTTTCACTAAGCACGAATAATTGCAAATTAACCCGGACACCACCACATCCAAACAAAAAAATAGAAAAAAGAAACCTGCATTTAAAAGACAAACCAGATCTGCACAATTTCATAACCCGCTCAAGATGATAGGAGGAGAGAACAGAGAAAGCATACTGTGGTCTCTGGATAACAACTTCAGGGCTCAATTGAGCTACTCTTCGCCGGCACGGAATCCTTAAACTGCAAAAAAAAGTTTATTATCAATACTAATAAGAGTTATTAGAAAGATAAATGTATGAGAAAATCGAAATCTTACATTCATTGTCAAACTCTTTGATGTCCAACCTGCCATCTCAATCTGTTATATACATGGTCCCTCCTTGAAAGTAGCCATTTCTTGGAGAGCATTGGATACCCCTAAATGTGCTTCACTGAAACAATCCCCTTTCAACCACTTAAATACTCTTGATACAACTGAACGCTTTTCAGGAAATCCAAGTCCTTTTGTTTCAACAACTTAAATGTTTCCAGCTCATTTGCCTCCAGCACGATGAAACTCTCATTGAACTTGAGCTCTACTGGGCACCCCTCATCAAACAACTCCACTCGTGTCATCTCCTTGCTAGCACTTGAGACAGGTTCTTGGTGTTTTTTATAGATGAAGGATGTAAATCTTTCATCAGATTCTACTCCGACATAGTCCATTTTGGAGATATTACAGTCAGAGAATGCGACGGGTTCATGCAAACAGAGAGGCTTTATTTTTTCAATCACATTGCTAGGGCATTCAGTATCTGCATCAAGGGAAACTGAATAGCCATCACCAGGCTCAGTACCAATGTGTGACAGACCGATTTCATGGGCCATCTTCATAACTTTATCACTGTGAAGCCTAAGTTCAGCATCAAGTGGCAATATATCTCTTTCTGCTATTTGGAGGCTATTAAGAGCCACCAGAAAAGGAGGAGGAAGAATTGGAGCAGAAGAAGAACTAGGAGACTGAACTTTTTCCGATCTCTCATCAATACAACATTTATGCAAGGGAAAAGGCAGTGGATATAGTTTGTCCAAAATATCAAACAATTCTAGAGAACCTTTCTTTGGTTTCAGGTGAACTTCAGGGAACCTTGAGAAGGCAGAAAAAGCCAGTCCCAGAAGAGTATTTGGCAAACTGGCGCAAATGCTTTCTAAAGCAATCTCATAAATGCTTGCAGGAAAGCTGATACCTCCGATAACATCAAAAACGGTTTGAGATGGCTTCAGTCTTGTGATGCCACATTCTTTAAGCTTCTGACATATTTGCTGATGGAACTCTGCCCAATTTTCTTCAAAATCCTTTTGGTTCTCTATGTGTTTCCTACTAAGGATTTTCGTTAGATTTCCATTTAGATACCCTTTTAGAAAGTCAAGGTTCAGGTAGTAAGGTTTCTTTTTCAATTCCAATTCTCCGGTACTCATATCATACAAAAGGTTATTTTCAGAGCACAGAGATTTCCCTCCATAAGGTAATTCTGACCTTTCTTCAGAGTCCCATGCTGCAGTGTATCTCTGAGCTTCTAAACTGCCACATGACATTAATCTTACAAGCAAAAACCCAACAGAATTATCAGTATCAACTAATTGGATAGAAAGGCCATTATTGAGAATGCCAAACCCCAAAACAAGGACTTCCTTTTCCCTCCAATTAATCCAATCAGGAAGAATGTCTTTAGAGAAATCTGCTCTCATAAGACAACTTTCACAACAACAATCCCGACCAGAAAGTGAGAGGCTTGAAGGTTTGCTCCAAGCATATACCGATTTACTGAGCCTTGATATTTCAGGAAACTCACGGCCATGATTGCTACCTGGCCCATAGCAGAATAGAGCAAATTCACTGTCCCAAAATGATCCTATCAAAATGCAACGCCCTGATTCGGTAGCCCATCCCCATTTATCATCTCTAGTACGATGCCTCAGGTCCGACAATCTTAAAACAGTCATGTAACCTGGATTATTCAGACCATGTACCCACCGCAACAATGGCATTAGTGGCTTCCTCACATCACAAAGAAGAAGCATGCGTCCAGAAACTGCAGCAAAACAAAAGGGATCAGATTCCACCCTAGAGAGTGCAAGAAACCTATCAGTTCTACACAACGACACTGCCTCAATCTTTAGCAAGGTGCAGACTTTGCACTTTTCCGACCTCAAATCCACCAAAAACACAGCACTTGAATTCGCAACAATCAAAATCTTCGGATGCCAGCTAAATTCACAGCTTAGCCACTCTCTATCTCTATCCAACTTATCCCACAAAACCTGCAATTTCTTCCCTTGCGATACATCACAAGCAAACAAAGTCCGACTCCTCAGGCAAGAACCCATATCAAACAAGTACAAGTTCCCATTTTCCAACAACACAACACACTCTTCTCTCAAATGTGGACTCCAACAAGCATGAGTAACAGCACAACCCTTAAACAAGTTTCTATCAGCACTACCCACATAATCTACCGTAACACTGCCAACACCTTTAACCCCCATCTTCACACTATACCAATGAACAGAATACAAAGTACAAACCAATAAATACCCAAAAGTAGATAAACAAGCACTATCATCAATTTCACTAACAGTAACTGGGTTCACTAATAACCTCAAAATCCTACAATTCAACTTGTGATTATGCACTAACAAAGATTTCCCATTCTTAAATTTCTTAACCACAACTTGTTTATCCTCAAAACATAGTATAAAGTACCCAACTTGGTCATAATTTTCCCCAGTTGGAAAAAATCCAAGAATCGAATTGGGTTTGTTAGTTTCACCGACATTAGGGCAAGGGAGCAATTGGATTGCATTAAGGTTGTGAATTGATTCAGAAACCTGTGGAGTAATAAATTGTGTAGCAATTGAAGAAGCTGTAGAAGGAAGTGTACTACTTGAAGTTTGTAGAAATCTTGGTAGAGAAAACTCAGGAACTGGAGGGGGAAGCCGAGTTGATAACAATGGCGACCGGAGGAGTAGTCTTAGGGTTTCTGCACATGGCTTGAAAATCAAAGGGCCAATTGGACTATCAATACGGCGTCGTTTTGAGGAGGATTTTTCTTCGTGTGAATAATTTGATAGTAGAAGTGGTGGCGAATAGGATGAAGATATTGGCCATAGAGACTTCCACTCGTCCGAGAATTCCATTGCCGGCGGAGTTCCGGCAGGTGAACGGCGGGAGAAGAAGCTTTTGGTTTCAGGGAGAGCAAGGAAGCAAAGAATGAAGGGAGTATTGAAAAAATGAAAATTCCATATTTGATCCCAAAACTTCTCCTAATACAAGTTTGAGACCAAATTATCTCTATAGAACAGGGAGAAGCAAATCAAACAGAATAAAAATTCAACAAATATCAAGTTTCACCATAATTTTAGTTAGGTTAGTTAATAACTAATTTCTTAAATTTAAATTGAAAACTAATTAAATATTGATATATTTCTAAGGACACTATCTCATATATATATATATATATATATATAACTTTAATGTTGAAATAAATAAAATGACAAGAATAATTTATTTTTTGAGATGAGAAAGTTTTTGAATAATAATTTATGTGGTCATGCTATATGGATAAGACCATATAACTAAAAATATTAGAATAGTAGATAAAACTAAAGACAAAGCATAGACAATAACTTTAAGAAATAAATAAAATATATAAAGATATAATTTAACTTTTTATGTAGTTCCTTCGTAAAGCCCGTGTATTGTAAGTGATCCGAACAATTTTAATAAAAATTTAAACTTTCATATTAAATACAAAAGGGAAAAAGAATTCAATTTAATTTCTTATTGAAAATAATTTCCCACTTTAACATTTGAACTAATTCAACATACCATTTAGAAAAGTAATACGTAATATTCGTGATTTATAGATAACGACTAAATAAAAAAATTAAAATATTGCAGAATAGATATAACTTGATTCTATCCGCACTTCAAAATTTACTTGATAAAATTAAATAAATAAATAGTACTCGAAAAATATTATTAATAAAATTTAGATAACGATATAATTTGAGAAAGTTATACAGGGTAAGTCAAGTTTAAATTCAAGAATAATACAAAATTATATTCATTGTATTATATTAAACTAATAATTTATTAAAAATTTATATGTCAATTAATAGTACTATAATGGAAAATACAATTAAATAAGCAAGGAACAAAAAAAAAAAATGAAATATAAATTTGTGAGAAAATATAAAAATATAAGACTTTAATTAGAATTATAATGAGAAAATTCGTAAAGATACGCATAGCCAAAATCATAATAAACAAATAGTCATAAAGGAAGAATACAGAAAAGAAAAAAAAAAGAGGGGTCAAGCGATAGCATAAAAATTATATATACTAATTAAGTTTCTTATGTAGGAAATTTCAGATAATAAAAGAACTCATAATTTCATAATGAAAAATACAAAAATATAAAGATACTATTAGGATATAAACATAAGATAAGTATATTGTATATATAACTCAAATTAAGAATTATTAAATATATTGGTAGATTTTTTATAAAATAAGAAAAGGCTTATCTCTTTATACTTTTGATGTAAAAATTATAATTTAGTAAAAGACTATTAAATTTTTAGTAAAATACAAAACGAGAAAATAATAAATATTACAGTAGAAAAAAATGTACAAAAAGAGGTGGATATAGATAATTTTATGATATTTATATTTTAAATTAATAAATAAATAACACTCAAAAAATTATTAATAAATTTAGACAATTGAAGAATTTTAAACAATATAACATTAAGTTTATAAAAATAAAAATAGTTTAGAGAGTAAGAAAATACCCCCCTATATTATATTAAAAGAGAAGTAGTATTATAATATTAAGCAAATTTACAAGTTAAATAAAAAGTCAAATGTATAATATTAAGTACTTTCTAATTTAGTAATAATAAAGAGTAAATATGGAATAGATAATTTATTTTATTACTATATAATGTGTATCCTTTGATATAAATTTTATTGTATTTGTGTACACTACATTAAATAATAAAATAATATGATATATTAAATTATAATTTTATAAGATTAATATTCTGTCAAATTACCCGCACAACGCACGATTGTAACACTAGTTGAAGAAGAATAAAAAAGAAGTCCAAACAGGAGCATAATAAACTTTTAAAAAGCTTTCGGCGGATAAGTGTGTTTAATCCTTAAAAGAAAGTACTCATCTATACTATATTAAAAATACAAAGGCCCTTAGCGAAATATTGTTCATCTTTTTTAATCTTTAAAAATAGATTTAGTGGACAAAATTATAATTTAAGTTACTCTCCTAATTAGGGATATGCATAATTTGGCGAATACCGAATTACCGTACCGAAACCGAAAATTTTGGTATCCGTATTCGATATTTTGGTATTCGGTATGGTATTTGGTTTAAGTTTTAACAAAAATGGTACTCCTATTAGGTATGGTATTTGGTATTTTCAAAAATAAAATACCGAAATACCGATAACCAAAATATATATATATTATATTACACAACACACTTTTTATTTATTATAACTTAAATATAAAAAATCTAAAATTTTACTTTTCTTTATTCTCTACGTTCATCAATTAGCTCTAAGCAAGTAACATGATATTTCTCTAAGTTTTCTCTCTCTTGGTTGGTATTTATTGATTTTGGACAAAACTTTTGTCGACAAACGTTTTTAGTTTTGTACTTTTGAGTACTTTAATTAAGAATGTTACTGTCTATGACTCTATACTCTAGTTAGTATTCACACCGAATAAACCAAAGTTACCGAACCAAATAAACCGAATCCGAAAGGAGAAAATCGAACCATACCAAATTTAATTAGGTACAGTATTGGTATGTATAGCCTTTTACAAAACCGAATACCGAAAATACCAAACTGAAATATCTAAATACCGTATCGTACCGATCGATGAACATCCCTACTCCTAATATTAATATTTTAAATAAAATTAATTAATATTTTACTTTCTAAAATTCATAATTTACTTATTAGAAACAAACCGAATTAAGAAAACAAAATTTTTGTTCCTTTCTCGTTTCAAGCGCTTTGCCGGCTTTGCTCAAAGTCTTTAGCTAGCGAAGTGTTGTTGCAACCTATTCGCCATATTTTCTATCGAGATCAAAAAATATTTTCTCGACCAATGCAACTCAATTCTTATTATATTATCAATTTTTGTTTTTTGTTTTTTATTACTGAAAGGTTAACAATATAAAGTTTTTTTTATTTTCCTTCCCAAGTACACTTAAATAATTAATAATAGATGAGCTATTATAAGAATATGAAAAAGTAAAGAATTATTCTTATAGCGCTAAGAACAAATAGTTAAATTTATAATTGACTAATTAGCAAAAGAATTCAATTCAATTGAACTATGTGATAAATCCTAATATAATTATTTAAGATTAAAAAATTTATTATGATATATCCATAAATGCAACAACAACTTATTTATGTATGACTTATAGATATATTCCAATATATGAGGGTTTGATATTAAAAATAATAAACATGAGTAGTAATATAACACTCTCTGAAGCTACACGATATTAGGTTGGTTACGAGTCATTAATATAAAATATATAGAGTTTATCGCTCAAAATGCTATATCATTTTTCATCTAATTTTTACAATACAATAAATATATATATATATATATATATATATAACCTGTTATCTTTTAAACATAAAATAGTTTTTATCGTAAAATGGTCTTAAGTATGGGTAAAAATATCAATCTTTCTTTCCAAAATATATACAATAAATTGAGGGCATCGTGTTACAAGATTATTAATTATATTAGAGTTACGCGAAATTATAAAAGTTGATGCAATAAAAATTAAAGATGGAAAGATAGAAGGCAAAAGCATATCATGAAGACAAAAAAAAAAAAAAAAAAAAAAAAAAAAAAAAATAGGGAAACAATGAAGACCCGTAGTCCCGTACTTCTAAAAAATTAAAATTGAGAAAGAATAGTAAAATACCATTCATAGTATAACCTCTAACTATCTTTTTACCAAAATTATAATTTTGTTCAAATACGGAGCAACTTATGCTGGCACATTATTTAATATTTATTTCAAATTTCTAATTGAAGTTATTTTCAATTCGATTAGAACATGATATTAATATTATTTATATGATGAAGAATATAGTTTATCAACAGTTTTTGTTATTGACTCAACAAACACGTGCAACACACGTACTTTAAGACTAGTTAAAAAGAGTATGTGTAGAGCAACACGATTTAGACGAACAATAATAGAGTTGCAAGAAGAATTGAACGTGATATTTGTTACCACTCTGTATTCAAAACCAGTAAATCAATAAACGTTAGTTTAAGGATAAAACAAAGCAGAAAAAATTTCAAGCCCATAAATTTCTTGTGTTTACTTAAGGATCCCCTCACAATGCCCAAGGTTGCGGATTAATTCCTCCCAGGATAGAACATAATAACTATTCTGTGATCGCGGAACTTCAAATCACAGAATTTCGGCGAACTCAAATGGCGGAGCAAATTACACAAAATGCTTACGTTTTGCTTTTGAAAAACCTATGGAATATGCAGAAAATTGAGGGGAGAGATTTCAGATTTTTCAGTGGTGGAAAATGAGGCTAAACCTATCTATTTATAGACAATGAAAGTGAGATGAAGAGGTGCAATCTAAGAGGTGTCTTTTTCATTTTCCATTCACACCCCTTAATAAAAACGCAACAATCCCCCACATGAATGAGAATGGACATATGTGGAAAAACATGCATGAAAATACTGTGTGATTCGCAAGTAAGGATTAATCGCATTTGGATAAGTAGGTTTCCCTTTGAACTTTCCGTAGTGAGCTTATGTCAGATATACTCGGTCAATCGATAGATTTAATATCTTTGAACCATCGAACTTTGGTGTATACCTAGACAACCATACGTCACACAATCGACCCTTAACCATCTTTGGTTCTCATTGTTGTGTTCGTTTAAGACATGAACACTACCTGGTTCATAAGTGCGTAGAGAACTGGCCTTACAGAATTCTCCTTGAAGTGGCTACACTTCACACTTACATAGGTGATTCCTAAGTGTGTTATCCCGTCGATACACTGTACTATTTGATATACCCCGTATCAAATTTAGAAAATAAAAAGCCTTAACGCTTTATCTTTGGTACTGAACATTGTCTCATCACGAGAATGGACCAAAAAAAAATTTATTTGACAATGTTAAACCGTCATTAATGACTTTGTTTGATCTCCTTGAACCTAGATTTTGGTATCTCTAGTCTTCTAGGTAGGTTACCGCCACAATGACTTGTCATCGGCCATAGTCTCATTCCCTTTGATGATTTCTCAACCGCTTCTCTAGGTAGGCCTTTTGTAAGCGGATCCGATACTTTATCTTTTGACTTTACATAGTCAATTGTGATAATTCCACTAGAGAGTAGTTGTCTAACGGTAATATGCCTTCGTCGAATGTGACGAGATTTTCCGTTATACATAACGCTCTCAACCCTTCCTATTACTGCTTGACTGTCGCAATGTACGCATACAAGTGCCACATGTTTGGGCCAAAATGGAATGTCTTCTAAGAAATTTCGGAGCCATTCAGCTTCTTCACCGGCCTTGTCTAAAGCTATAAACTCAGACTCCATTGTAGAGCGGGCGATGCATGTCTGCTTGGACGACTTCCAAGACACTGCTCCTCCACCAATGGTAAAAACGTATCCACTTGTGGATTTTGATTCCGTTGATCCGGTGATCCAATTTGCATCACTATATCCCTCAACAACTGCGGGATAATTATTGCAATGCAATGCATAATCTTGGGTATATTTCAAATATCCCCAAACTCGTTTCATTGCTGTCCAATGAGCTTGGTTGGGATTACTTGTGTTTCGACTAAGCTTACTTATCGCACAAGCTATATCAGGTTGTGTACAATTCATAATGTACATCAAACTTCCCAACACTCGAGCATATTCGAATTGAGACTTGCTTTGACCTTTATTCTTTACAAGAGTATGGTTTAAATCAATTGGTGTTTTTGCTTCTTTAAAGTCCAAATATTTGAACTTTTCAAGTACCATTTTAATATAATGAGATTGAGACAAAGCTAGAACTTGAGGAGTTTGAAGGATCTTAATTCCCAAAATTAAATCGGCAACTCTTATGCCTTTCATATCAAACTTACTAGTAAGCATGCACTTAGTAGCATTTTATGTTAGCAATGTCTTTACTCATTATCAACATATCATACACGTATAAACAAACAATGACTATTTAATTTGGAGTATTCTTAATGTAAACACATTTTTCACACTCATTGTCACGACCCCAAATCTGAACTAGTCGTGATGGCGCCTATCGTGGAGCTAGGCTAGCCAAATCAACACTCAAGACGTAAAGAATCTTTCATTTATATCATTTCTAAACTGATAGCCCGTAAAGGTTTCATTTAAATCACTTTCTAAACAGACAAAGCTACACCATATGTTTAAAATACAACCCCAAGACCCCGGAGTCACTGATCATAAGCATTTACAGAAAATATACAAGTATGGAAAATAACCTCTATAACAGTAAGCAGGAGAGAGCAGGGTTGCGGACGTGTGAACCTACCTCACAAAATCTCCGAGAAGTCTCTGGAACAGATAGACAGCTCACTCTGCCCTAGCACCTGGATCTGCACACAAGGTGCAGGGAGTAATGTGAGTACGCCAACTCAGTAGTAATGAAAATAAATTAGGTCTGAGCAGTAAGAAACACATAAAGTCGAATCATCATTTCACAATAAGCACATTCTTTCTTTCCAACAGTGTATACGTTAAATCATCACGCTTAAAAAGCCAATTTCAGTAAAATCCTTTGAAAAGTGTAATTTCCAACAATTTCAGAAAAATGCCCAAGAGGTTTAGTGTAAAATGATAAGTAGCCACTCGGGCAAAAACATGAATAATAAACTGCCCCTGGGGCATAACATCACTCAGAATCAGTCCCTCAGCATGCCTCGCAATCACTCATAATTAGCCCCTCGGGAAACCTCACAGCCACTCATGTGTCACGACCCAAACTGGAGGATCATGACTAGCACCCGGGCCATACTTGCCGAGCACCAACGTACATTTTATCTAACCTTCTTATTATCTTTAAGGGCCGACGAGATCAATATAAGTGGTAGATATGGATTATGAACACCAAACAATGAAAGATAATGGAATGAACATGCATAACATGGGATAACAAGACTGCCAAGAAACTACATGTAAGTTAGGAGCTACCACGCTTCCATGAAAGACTATACAACAAAAATCATCCGACATGGCATACCAAACTATACATAAGCCGACACCTGTCTACGAGCCTCTAAAAGAGCATAAGTAATGCAACATAGCTGGAATAAGGCCCCGACATACCCATAATATCTATAACAAAAATGCATACCAAGACCACGGCAAGTCCGGAGAAGGGATCTCGCCTATAACCGCTCAACTGGAAAGCCTACTGTGGTGGGGGAGCTGCGTCTACCTGTCTATCAGGACCTGATGCACGACATGCAGCGTCCAAAAATAAAAAGGACGTCAGTACGAATAAAGTACTGAGTATGTAAGGCAGGAAAGCATAAGTAAGAACAGTAATGTAAACGGGGATATAGAATATACAACCTGTAACATCTGGGTACCTCTGAGGTCTACTGACATGAAATGTGTGATACATAGATATATATTACATAAACCTTTAAAACATCCGCCTCTGTGGGCATCATCATCATCATATCATACCCGGTCGTAATAGGCTCGGTAAAATGTACCCGGCCGCGTGGAGCTCGGTAAACCCAACCGATCAGTGGTTGCACAATAGGTGCCATACCTGGCGACTATAGCGCCACTCGGTAGAGTAATATACATATATATATATATACATATATATATATATATATATATATATATATATACATATATATCAATATTTTCCGTACACATTATTAGTATTAACTCTTCATCAAGAATATTATAAGAATAAGGAAGTACCAACAACATTGATAACATAAGAATAAGAGAAGCAACCTCAACATCAATTGTTCCATAAGAAGGGAAACAATGTAAGTACTGCTAGCTTCTAAGAGTAGAGTATCTTTGGAAGCTCGTTCATTGCATTATGTACAACCGGGGTCGTGCAAAAGAAGGAAATGGATAGCCTCACATAACTTGTATATACTGCCCCAACCTCAAGCTACGCAAATGTCACAACTCCTTAATCTACAATAAGAGAAACGACACTATCGTTATCGTTTAAGCGTCATAACTATTATGTATCGACCACAACCTATTTTACGATGAAACGGACAACACCTCCCCTATATATATGACTTCACACAAGTCAAAACAATCACCAAATATCCCAAACAATATCAACAATAATCATATTGAGCCTCCTAAAACAGTCCACCCACAACCTAATTCATACATAAGACGACCACCGTAGTCGTGTCAAACGACCCGGAAAATGTTACAACGAACGACCAACACACAACCCTACATCTATATGGTGTTTCTAACTCACGCATCCCAACAACAACACAAAACAATCCATAAAACAGTCTGCTACAAGTCAAATAACTCGAACTCACGGCTTCCGATCACCGTCCCGTGAGTTCTAACTATTAGAAAACACATTTATCAACTTTTCTTGATATTTAAGCACTTAAATACAGATATTAGACATTTCTTAACTATGAAGTACCTTCCAAAACTCTAACTACAAAGAAAAGGGAGAGGCGATATAATGACACTTACGTCGTAGGGATCGTTTTGATGTTATCGCTTCTCGATTTCATGCCCGGGATGATAATCTTATTTGAAACCCTAGAAGAGAGTTTAAGGATATGTTTATGGGTGTTCTCTGGTCGTGTTCTGCTGAAAAATAAAGAGAAAGCCGACCTAAGACTTATATATATCAACTTTGGAAAAATCAAAGAGATGCTAGCTTGGCACCCTAGGATTGGTCCATCTTCCGACGCTTATATCTTTTTATCCCGATGTCGTATGAACGAACGGTTAAGAGAGTTGGAAACTAAATTCCAAGACCTTCAATTTGGTATATATTATGTCCTGATAAGACCTCATATAACACATGAAATGTATTTATCAAAAATCTCTAGTGATCCACCTACTTGTCACTTATGATGTCTGCGCAATCTCGCAAAACTGCAAATATCTCTCTACTCCTATGTCGTATCAATGAACGGTTTAATGCGTTGGAAACTAGAATCATGGATATTAAATTTGGTTGGTAGATCATCCAATAGTTCCAAGAATATTGGGAGAAAATCTCAGTTACATTTGACCTAGTTTTCAGCACATTATGAGTGTAACTTGTGAAGACCTTTGCCAACTTTTGTTCCACAACTTGCTTGACTTCAAAACGTAGAACACATCTATCATACGGTAAAATTTAACTCATAGAATAACCTCCTTACCATGTCATTAACCATAGTCTCACCCTAAAGTACATGTTATAACATTCCAAACTCGTCGACTTTCGACGAAACTTATTTTCTTCAATTGGTCTAGCTTCTAAGCTTTCCAAACCTCTTGGTACTCGTTATTCATGATCTTAAATATTTGTAACCTCCAAGGTAATACGATTAACTTACTTTATATTCTTCCAAATATAATCTTATTTCTGAGCTTACATCAATTGACTTACGACGTACTCTCACGTACGAAAACATGGGGTGTAACATCATTCCCCCCTTTGGAACATTCGTCCTCGAATGTTGACTAATGAACCTATCAGTCTCTTAAGCAATAGCTCTTACAAATACTTTAATATTGTCTTTGCCATCTAGGTAGTTGTTTGGTGAATAAATCCAAAGGCTAGGGCATTCCCCCCTTTAAGCCTCTTTCTCTCAACACGACTTGTGGTCGAAATTCTTCCAATCTCGTAACTGTTTCTACCTTCTTTCATGCAGCCTATACGATTCTAACCTTGAATGTGCGACAATGCGACTCTTATCTCATTTTTTCGTTTGCTTTTAACCAATCTCTAGGCTTCACTTTGTGAACATATATAGTACTATGACAAGTTGTCCCTCTGGGCATCTATAGGTGTACTAAAGTTCTTTGCTTGGTACTTTGTTTAACTTACGACTATTGTTATATCTTGCTTCATGGCCTCAATTATCTATGCCTATGGATTTACCACAACTAGTTAGGTCATACTTTACTATAACTCTTACTTCAGTTTATTATTATCGAGGTCTGCTACCCAACTCCAGGTTATTCTCTCGTTGCTTATCTTATATGTATACATCTAAGCCATTTAATGCTTTCTTATTACTATTCATCTTAATAATGAATACCTAATCTCATATCATATTTGTAACTTTGATCCATCTATTGTTGATTCACCTTAATGTTGATCTATAATCTACCGCTTATAATTTGAAACCTCTTTTGTAATATATCGTCACTAGGGCTCACGTCTCATCGGGGAACATCTGAAGTGATTTTCCTAATCCACGTAGGGACGATAATATACTCCAATAACTGTATTTCATAGCATCCCAATGCGATTCATCTTATGGGGGTATTCTAATCCCCGTGCAGTTCATGAAATACTTGTTCTCAAAATCATTACTCAATCAAAGGCTAAACGTAATCCTCTTATCATTTATCACAATTACACCCTTACTTTACTACTGGGGTAGCATTATATCTCTTCTAAATGCTCCTAGTTTTAAACTCCTTTGAGTTCACTCATGCTACACTGAGCTTTTTATAACTTTATGGAAACCATCATCTCTCTTGTTGTGATGGGTTTAATCCCGAGGAATTACCTATTCTCGTCACCTTCTCACTCACCTTTTCTTATCCTTACTTCTATCTACCAAAAACCTTATCACTCTACGATACTTTATCTTGCTACCTACACATATCTATATATACTACTCGCAACCTTTCATTAACTTTCTAGAACCATAAATTTCCTTTCATGCCTTCTTAGTTGTCATCAAAGGTAAGCAATTACTTTTCCTGGTCGTTCCGCCACTTGTTGCATAAATCCCTGGTCTTATCTTATTGCCCACGAATACTGGAATTCCCTGTAACTCATATGCTCTCAAATATCACTTTTGAATTTATTTTTTCAATAAGCCACGATAGGTGCCACTTACTTATGGAGTGCATACAACATTATAGTGAGACTGTTGTTACAAGACCATTTCTTCTTTATGTCACTATGCTTATGTTGAAGCGTGCTTCCTTATTTCTTCAGCTAGTCTTTCGTTGCAGTGCTTAGGGAAGAACTTCTGAATCTTATAAAGCGGTGACCTTATTACATTGTATACCCCACGGTATTTCTTATGTTCTTACTCGCCTATCATTATCCTTAGTTACTTACCTTCGTGCCCTTGTGCTCGTAGGGTTGCTTTTGAATTGAAATTTCAGTTGTCTCCCTTGTGACACTCTCTTTTATTTCCGTAACACTTACATTGTACCTTCTACTACCCCAACTCTTGTCTGAATATTTCTCGAGGATTACGATGTCGTATCTAAGAGACTAAATTTCCTATGATGGGTTTCACTATTTTTATCTTGCATGATCTACTGATTTGTCTGTATCCTCCTTTCTATCCATATCTAGGCTCTTCCTGAATCAACTACAGACTACCCGTTGGTCCACTCTCATATCTGTCTCTTATGTAACACTTCTTGGGTTATGTCCTTTGTCTTAACTTACCTCTCGTACGGGATCCTTATGTATCAAGTGTTCATTCACAGTTATTTATCAATATCATCGAGTGCGAAACCCTTATTGATTCTCCCCGGCGTCATGCTTGCATAATGTTCTTGAGTCATATTATATCTGTCGCATATGAATAAATGCAATCTCATTCCTTTCACCTTTTTACTGCATTCTTCCTTTACCATCAATAGTTACCTCTTCCTCTTTCGCATTTTTCCCCACATCTTCACTCACATATTACTCGCCTTGCAGTAACCCTTTAACACCAGGGATAATTGAATTTATTACGAACAAAGGTGACACATGGTGTAACTGGCACATTTAGTCCCTTAAGCTTAACTCTGCTCATAGTGCTTGCTTTAGGGAAGCGTCTTCGTGAATGACGTTTAAAGGTTATTCTTCTATTGTTCATTATATTACTGTCAAAATACGATATCTAAAACGATGCCGACTATTACCGATTCCTTCTGTCCCTAATTCATGTTCAGATTATCTTGTTCACTAGCCCATACTAATTTCTATTACTTTGAGGATCTCACTCTTCCTTCTTGTAATAACTTTAGAGTCACCAAGTCATTTCTCGAAATGAGGGTATGGCTTTACGGCTTATGCTTTTATTGTCTCAAGGCATGCCTCCTCTTGTCTTTTTCTTCACTTGACTATAGACTCTTTCATCCTGTCATATTTTTATTTATCGTTTTCACTCATTTATCACATCTTACTCATAATGTTTCATTTACTCTCTTCTTATTCTCCTGCTAATATCTTTGTCTATTACCTTATTCTAAAAACTTAAACAAAAAATCCTTCCGCTTTTGGATCCCCTTGCACCATCTCATTGGCCCTTGGGTCGACTAAAATTCTCTCTTTACTAGGGGTAGGAGTCATCCTAAGGTAAATATTCCTCCCTTCTAGAATATCTTCTAAACTTTCTTAAAATTCTAGTATTCATATCAGACTGTATTATTCTAGAGTGACCATCTGGCTATCTCCCAATGAGAACTATTACCATGTCCTGCACTACCCTTCAAAAATATTAAATAATGATAACAATCCATCCACAATTTTGGATTACTCTAACCCCAGCTAGATCCTGATATCCTATCCTTCTCTTAAATTATGTCAGTTAGCTCCCATAGGGCATAATTGAGACGGGTATGGACAATTGTATATATCTCTGTTATTGTTGAAAGTAACTCAAAATGCTTATATTTCTCTGCCTGAATTATAAATACTGATAATCATTATTAACTAGGTACCTCGTACCCCTCTTCATCTTGCTTATTTTACTTGCTGAAACTTGTATCTACCTTCTGATTCTCTTATTTCTTTTTACCATATGAGTAGATAGATATTCTTGCCTTAGAGCTCCTTATTAAGAAACTTACACATCTTAGTACACACATGATCTGCTGAAGACCTCACATTTACTCATCATAAGCATGATGCAAAATCGCGTTCCTCTTACTCAATTCTTCCACAACCACATTCAATCTCTTACCAACCGTCTTTCTAGATGTAGGCATCGTCGTATTATGAATAAGATAGAATTGAGTTCTTACGACTGAGCTCTACCACACGATCTAGAGTAAGAAGAAAGAGTAACAGTTCTAAATGCCCTGTAACCTCCTGCTTATAAGTGTGGTGCACAACACACCCATAAACAAGACTCTACTAGACACGACTCATAGACAACCCCTAGGACAGACCTCCTCTGATACCAAGTTTGTCACGACCCAAACTGGAGGATCATGACTAGCACCCGGGCCATACTTGCCGAGCACCAACGTACATTTTATCTAACCTTCTTATTATCTTTAAGGGCCGACGAGATCAATATAAGTGGTAGATATGGATTATGAACACCAAACAATGAAAGATAATGGAATGAACATGCATAACATGGGATAACAAGACTGCCAAGAAACTACATATAAGTTAGGAGCTACCACGCTTCCATGAAAGACTATACAACAAAAATCATCTGACATGGCATACCAAACTATACATAAGCCGACACCTGTCTATGAGCCTCTAAAGGAGCATAAGTAATGCAACATAGCCGGAATAAGGCCCCGACATACCCATAATATCTATAACAAAAATGCATACCAAGACCACGGCAAGTCCGGAGAAGGAATCTCGCCTATAACCGCTCAACTGGAAAGCCTACTGTGGTGGGGGAGCTGCGTCTACCTGTCTATCAGGACCTGCAGCACGACATGCAGCGTCCAAAAATAAAAAGGACGTCAGTACGAATAAAGTACTGAGTATGTAAGGCAGGAAAGCATAAGTAAGAACAGTAATGTAAACGGGGATATAGAATATACAACCTGTAACATCTGGGTACCTCTGAGGGCTACGAACATGAAATGTGTGATGCATAGATATATATACATAAACCTTTAAAACATCCGCCTCTGTGGGAATCATCATCATCATATCATACCCGGTCATAATAGGCTCGGTAAAACGTACCCGGCCACGTGGAGCTCGGTAAACCCAACCGATTAGTGGTTGCACAATAGGTGCCATACCTGGCGACTATAGCGCCACTCGGTAGAGTAAAATAGATACATATATATATATATATATATATATATATATATATATATAT
>ML269532.1:55080-71870 GCA_005239495.1 Nicotiana undulata | reverse complement strand
ATCCCATATGCTCCAAAGGTCACCAAACATCCCAAACAACAACAATATAATTCACAATAAGCTCTCTGATTAGTTAAACAATCATTTTGAGCGGCAAGTTCGATTGGAATCCGTATAACCCATATCACACCTTATAGACTTCTTACATTAACTTAACAACATCATTAATATGATAATGAAGTAATTCATCAATGATTTCATCCTTATATCGTATATTTATATCAAATGAAACAATCCACAACTCCAGCTTTCTTCAATTGGCAACTTTATTCACTAGTTCATGTCTAGTACAACCATTTAACTTAAAATACATCAATACAAACTTAAGCACTACAGTAGCTTCAATTTGAAATCCAAGTTATATTTAGCTTACAACAACACTCAATTGCAATACAACACCATAGAAGTGACTTAAGCTAATCCAAGTATTATCTTATGGTTTATTATCCTAACAACTTAACCAACATACAATCAAGCTTAAGCACAATTAATAGGCTGTTATACTCATCTTAACCAGTAGAAAAAACTTTAAATTTCAGAAAAACACAGCCCACAACTATCCTTAATGACAACACAACCTCAAAGAGGTGTTATTCTTCACTAGAACTAACTTTTGATGCTGAAATATGGTGTAATCCATTTGCAAGACTTGAAATAACCTAGGGTTGATATGAAACCATAGGAGGGTATTTTAAAGAACATAAACCACTTACAACAACATCCCAAACGAGCTGGAACCACCAAAAAATCAGCAACAACAAGAAGAACAAAAAACTTACTAGCGCGGCGAGATTCCCGACACTTGATGTGTGTTGTTTGCCCTTTGTTTGGGTCTTGGATCATGAGAGAAACTTGAGAGAGTGTTTTTAGGGTTCTAAGGTATGAATATACTGAAAATGAATGACTAAAAACGGGGTTGATGCATCTTATATATATCCATATGTCTCGAACCGCCTATGTGGGTCCCATAGAGAGCTGCTTGGCGCAATCTCGCTAAAACGCGAATATCTCTCTACTCCGATGTCTTATAGAGGAACGGTTTAATGAGTTGGACACTAGACTCATAGATATTCAATTTGGTTGGTAGATAATCCAATAATGCCAAGTATATTGGAAGAAAATATCAGTTACATTTCACCTAATGTTCAGCACATTATGAATGTAACTTGTGAAGACTTTTGCCAACTTTTGTTCCACAACTTGCTTTACTTCAAAACGTAGCAAACGAATATCATATGACAAACATAACTCATAGCATAACCTCCTTTTCATGTAATGAACCATAGTTTCACCCTAAAGTACATGTTGTAACATTCCAAACTCGTCGACTTTCGACGAAACTTATTTTCTTCAATTGGTTTAGCTTCTAAGCTTTCCAATCCTGTTGGTAATTGTTATTTATGATCTTAAATATTTATAACCTCCAAGGTAACATTATTAACTTACTAGATATGCTTCCAAATATAATCTTATTTCTGAGCTTACATCAATTGACTTACGATGTACTCTCACATACGAAAACATGGGGTGTAACATAAATCAACACTACAAACAACAATAATACTTAACGAAAAACCACATAGATAACTATAAAGTGCAACTCAAGTAATACTAAACGAAAAACCACATAAATCACAATATTCGATTCACGGGCATGCTTGACACCAATGTATAGGTACTCGTCACCTCACCTATACGTTGAACATGATACTAACACATAGCAAATAGGACACAACACCTATTCCCTCAGGCTAAGGTTAAGACAAACACTTAACTCGAATTCCATGGTCAAACCCAAGCCTCAATTACCGCTTTTTCTTTAGAACTTGCCTCCAATTCAATTGTATCTAGACATAATTTGCTTAATAGTATCAATAAATGCTAAATAATTCAACCCCAATGCTTAATTATGAGTTTTCTATCATTCTTCCCAAAATGTCAAAAATCGACCCCGGACCCGCTTGGTCAAAACACGAGGTTCGGACCAAAACTAGATCACCCATTCACCCACGAGTCCGAATATGAAATTAGTTTCGAAATCCGACCCCAAATCGAGGTCTAAATTCCCAAAATTATAAAATCCTTAAATCTCCTAAAATCCCTAATTTCTACCCTTAAAGAACAAGATTTAGGCCTAGAAATCTAATGAGTGTTAATGGAAATTGAAGAAAATGAGTATACGAAAACATACCTACGATTTAGTGGTGAAATCCCTCTTCAACAATCGCCCCTATGCTTCCTTGGTTTTCAAAATATGAAGTTATGGCTAAAATCCCATTTTTGCTATTGTTTTAGTGCTGGGGGACATTGTTCATCGCGTTCGCGGGTAGGACCACGCGTTCGCGAAGGCTTAGCCAACCATGCCTTCGCGTTCTCATACAACAAGACGCGTTCGCATAGGCCTACCCAAACCCTGACCAGCCCCCCCCCCCTCCTACTCTATGCGTTCGCGTATGGCTGGACGCGCTCGCGTAGAGCAACACCCCTAAAGCTCCGCGTTCGCATACCACCCTATGCATTCGAGAACAACAATTCCTGCCCCGTCCCCGTTTACCCTTCGTGTTCGCGTGGGTTACCACGCGTTCACATAGAACAATTACCTGGACACCAACAAACAACAATTACACCCGATTTTCTAAGTCCAAAACAACTCTAACGTCTATCCGAAACTTACCTGAGCCCTCGGGATACCATCCTACAGACTTACTCGTGCGATCGAATCGCCAAAATAACATCTTAAACAACGAATGTATCATAGAAATCAAAGGAAAAATCTAAAAACTTTCAAAGCTTCAAATTTCACAACTACGGGTCCGAATCACGTCAAATGACCTCCGTTTCTTACCAAATTGTACAGGCATCACTCAAGTACTATATTAGACCTGTACCGGGCTTCGAAACCAAAATACGGGCTCGATACAATCAATTTCAAATATAATCAAATTTCCAAAAACTTTTATATTTTAAGTAAAAGCAATTTCATTCAAAAATTCATTTCTCGAGCTTAAGACCTTAAAATTCAATTCCGGGCATACGCCCAAGTCCCATATTTTCAGACGGACCCCCCAGGACTGGCAAATCATGGGTCCGAGTCCATATACCCAAAATGTTGACTGAATCAACTTAAATTCAATTTTAAAAGTAAAATTAGCATTTTTCTCAGTTTCTCACATAAAAGCTTTTCGGATATATGCCCGGCTGCGTACGCAAAACGAGGTGAGATAAAAGGAGGCTTTCAAGTCCTCAGAACAAAGTTTTGACTTATAAAACAAGGGATGACCTTTTGGGTCATCACATTCTCCACCTCTAAAACAAACGTTCGTCCTCGAACGGACATAGAAATGTACTTGAATAGGGGAAAAGATGGGGATATCGGCTCTGCATATCGGGCTCGGACTCCCAAGTAGCTGCGTCGGCAGGCTGACCTCTCCACTGAACACGAACCGAACGATAACTCTTCAATCTCAACTGACGAATATGCCGGTCTAATATGGCCACCGGCTCCTCCTCATAGGTCAAATCCTTGTCCAACTGGACACTGCTGAAGTCTAACACATGGGATGGATCGTCGTGATACTTCCGAATCATAGATACACGGAACACTAGATGCACAGCTGATAAGTTTGGTGGCAACGCAAGTCTGTAAGCCACCTTTCCCACTCTATGAAAAATATCAAACGAACAAATGAACCTAGGTCTTAGATTTCCCTTCTTCCTAAATCTCATAACGCCTTTCAAGGGTGACACCCGAAGCAACACCCGCTCTCCGACCATGAATGCCACATCACGAACTCTGCGGTCGGCATAACTCTTCTGCCTGGACTGAGCTGTACGAAGTCCATCCTGAATGATCTTAACCTTATCCAAGGAATCTTGCACTAAGTCTGTACCCAACAACCGAGCCTTTCCCGGCTCCTACCACCCAACCGGCGACCGACACTTCCTACCATATAATGCCTCATAGGGAGCCAGCCGAATGCTCGACTGATAGATGTTGTTATAGGAAAACTCAGTTAATGGCAAGAATTGATCCCAAGAACCTCCAAAGTCATTGACACAGGCTCATAGCATATCCTCAAAAATCTGAATAGTACGCTCGGGCTAACCATCCGTCTGAGGATGAAACGTTGTGCTCAACTCAACCCGTGTGCCCAACTCACGTTGATTTGCCCTCCAGAAATGCGAGGTAAATAGTGTACCTCGATCAGAAATAATGGACACGGGCACGCCATGAAGACAAACAATCTCCCTAATGTAGATCTCTGCTAATCTCTCCGAAGAATAGGAAACTGCCACAAGAATGAAATGTGCTGACTTGGCCAGCCTATCCACATGACCCATATTGCATCGAACTTCCTCTGAGTCCGTTGGAGTCCAACAACGAAATCCATGGTGATACGCTCCGACTTCCACTGAAGAATCTCAATCTGCTGCATCAATCCACCAGGTCTCTAATGCTCCTACTTTACCTGTTGACAATTCAAGCACCGAGCTACATATGACACAATATCCTTCTTCATCCTCCTCCACCAATAATGCTGCCGCAAATATTGATACATCTTTGCGGCGCCCGGATGAATGGAGTACCGGGAACTATGAGCCTCCTCTAATATAACCTCACAAAGTCAATCCACATTAGGCACACAAATACGACCTTGCATCCGTAAAACTCCATCATCCCCAACTATGACCTACTTGGCCCCACCATGCCGCATAATGTTCCTAAGGACACACAAATGAGGATCATCATACTGCTGATCTCGAATACGATCAAATAATGAAGAACAAGCAACTGTATAAGCTAGAACACGGCCAGGCTCAGAAACATGCAATCTCATGAACCGATTGGCTAAGGCCTGAACATCCAAAGCAAGCGGTCTCTCCCCGACCGGAATATAAGCAAGGCTACCCATACTGGCTGACTTCCTACTCAAAGCATCGGCCACCACACTGGCCTTCCCTGGATGATATAAGATGGTGATGTCATAGTCTTTCATTAGCTCCAACCATCTTCGCTTCCTCAAATTCAACTCTTTCTGCTTGAACAAATATTGCAAACTCGTGTGATCCGTGAACACCTCACATGACACTCCATACAGATGATGCCTCAAAATCTTCAGCGCGTGGACAATGGCTACTAACTCCAAATCATGAACTGGATAATTCTTCTCGTGGAATTTCAACTGTCGCGAAGCATATGCAATAACCTTGCCATCTTGCATCAACATTGCACCAAGTCTAACCCGAGATGCATCACAATACACAGTATATATCCCTGAACCTGTGGGCAAAACCAACATCGGCGCCGTAGTCAAAGCTGTCTTAAGATTTTGAAAGCTCGCCTCACACTCATCTGACCACCTGAACTGGGAACCCTTTTGAGTCAACCTAGTCATCGGGGCTGCAATAGATGAAAACCCCTCCTCAAACCGACGGTAATAACCTACTAAGCCCAAGAAACTCCGAATTTCTGTGGCTGATGTGGGTCTAGGCCAATCCTTGACTGCTAAAATCTTCTTAGGATCCACCTGAATACCCTCTGTTGATACAACATGACCCAGAAATGCAACTGAACTCAACCAAAACACACATTTCGAAAACTTGGCATATAACTGACTGTCCTTCAGAGTTTGGAGGCAACTCGAAGGTGCTGCTCATGCTCCTCCCGGCTACAGGAATAAAATAAAATATCATCAATGAAGACAATCACGAAGGAATCCAAATAAAGCATGAACACTCGGTTCATCAAATCCATAAAAGCCGCTGGGGCATTTGTTAACCTGAATGACATCACTAAGAACTCATAATTCCCGTACCGAGTGCGAAAAGCTATCTTAGGGATTTCAGTCGCCCTAATCTTCAACTGATGGTAGCCAGATATCAAATCAATATTTGAAAATACCTTAGCACCTTGAAGCTGATCAAAGAAGTCATCAATACTTGACAATGGATACTTGTTCTTGATGGTAACCTTGTTCAATTGCCGATAATCTATGCACATCCTCATCGATCATTCCTTCTTCTTAACAAAAAACACCGGCGCACCCCAATGCGAAACACAGGCCTAATAAAGCCTTTGTCAAGCAAATTCTGCAGCTGTTCTTTCAACTCCTTAAACTCTGGCGGGGCCATACGATATGGCGGAATAGAAATGGGCTAAGTGCCCGGAGCCAAATCAATGCAAAAATCAATATCCTTGTCGGGTGGCATACCCAGCAGGTCTGCAGGAAACACCTATGGAAACTCATGGACAATGGGCACAAACTTCATAGAAGGAACCTCAGCACTACATTCACGAACATAAGCCAAATAGGTCAAACACCCTTCTCGACCATGCGCTGAGCCTTCATATATGAGATAACAATGACCAGAAGTCCGTCTCCACTCCAGTCGAGGCAATCTCGGCATGGCTAATTTCACGGTCTTGGCGTGACAGTCCAATATGGCATGATAAGGAGAGAACCGGTCCATCCCCAAAATGACATCAAAATCTACAATGTTAAGGGGTAGAAGATCTACACTGGTCTCAAGACCACCAATAACCACTACACACGAATGGTAGACATGATCTATCATAATAGAATCACCCACCGGTGTAGACACATATACACGAGTATACAGAAAATCACGAGGCATAACTAAATAAGGAGCAAAATAAGATGACACACGGGAAAATGTGGACCCCAGATCAAATAAAATCGAAGCATCCCTACTGCAAACTGAAACCATACCTATGATAACTGCATCGGAGGCCTCAGCCTCAAGTCTGGCTGGAATAACATAACATCGGGGCTAGGCCCCACCAATCTGAACTACATCCCTGGGATGGCCTCCTGCTGGCTGACCTCTACCTCTAATAGCCTGGCCTCCACCTCTAACTTCCTAACCCCCACCTCTAACACCTCGACCCCCACCCCTGGCTGGCTGAGCGGGTGGTGGAGCACCTGGTGTGGGAACCATAGCACGAGAACCCTGGTGCTGAGAACTGCTGGAGGCTCGAGGGAAAAATCTAGCAATGTGCCTCGAACCACCACAAGTATAACAAGATGTCGGTTACTGAGTCTGCTGGCCCTGAAACTGTCCCTGAAGACCTGAGTAACCACCCTGAAAACTCTGGAGCAGCGGTGCACTGATAAGAGCTGGTGGTGCACTGTAGGGCAACTGATCAGAATACTGCATGTGGGAACCATGGCCACCTGGAGCGCTGCGAGAAACCTGAACTGCTGACTGAAACGGCCTAGGAGGATTGCCCGTACTAAAAGAATCTGTGCCTCCAGATGAGGCACCACTGAATCGGCCAAAATGACGAGGCCTCTTGTCAGACCCCTGACCACTACCCTGTGATACAACCATCTAGACTCGTCTGGCCACATTGACCGCATCCTGAAAGGAATATCACTCCCTACCTCTCTAACCATCTGCAATCTGATCGGCTGAGCTAGTCCCTCAATAAACCTCCTCACCCTCTCTCGGTCGGTGGGAAATATCATAATAGCATGACGGGCCAAGGTGATGAATCTGGTCTCATATTGAGTGAGTGTCATAGAACTCTGCTGGAGACGCTCAAATTGCCTACGATAATCCTCCCTCTAAGTGATAGGAAGAAACTTCTCCAGAAACAACTCGGAGAACTGGACCCAAGTCAAAGGCAGTGACCCAGCTGAGCTAGCCAAACAATAATCTCTCCACCAGGTCTTGGCGGGACCTAACAAACAAAAAGTAGCAAAGTCGACCCCATTGGTCTCCATTATCCCCATGTTCCGTAGAACCTCATGATAACTATCCAAATAGTCCTAGGGATCCTCTGCAGATGCACCACTATAAGTATCAGCTAACATAGCGGCTCTATCACCGGTCTGAGCCACAACACCCGGCTGAACTACCCCAGCTGTTTGAGGTGCTGGAGTCTGGAACTGAGAAGCCAACTGCTCCGGAGTGCGAGTAGCGGGAGTCTGGGCTCCTCCCCCAGCCTGAGAGAAGGTTGGTGCTGTAGGAGTAAAACTGCTTGAGAAACGCTCTCCATGAGGCCCACAAGATGGAACAGAGCATCCTGGAATACCGGGGTGGCAATAAACCCCTCGGGAACTTGAGCTGGCCCAACCGGGACTGTCTGGGCAGGAACCTCATAAGCAAACTCTACCTGAGGCTCCGCCACTGGGCTGCTTCTCTGGGCTGAGCTCTACCCCTACCTCGGCCTCTAGCATGTCCTCGGCCTCATCTTTTCCCCCTCGTAGGAGCTGCAACTGGAGACTCGGGCTGCTGATCAGTGGATGAAGAAGCACGTGTTCTCGCTATCTGCGAGAGAATATAGTAGAAATTCAGTTAGTATTGAGAATTATAATCGCACGAACCTAAACTCTGTAGCCTCTAGGGGATAAGTACAGACGTCTCCGTACCGATCCCTCAAACTCTACTAAGCTTGTCTCTGAATTGTGATACCTAAGCAACCTAGTGCTCTGATACCAACTTGTCACGACCCGAATTTCCCACCATCGGGACTGTGATGGCACCTAACATTGAACCCGCTAGGCAAGCTAACGTTAATGATTATTTACCTTATTCTTTTATTATTAATGGCTAGCAAGTGATGTACAGAATCAACGGAAATGAAAAGTACGAAATAAAACAAAGTCTAACAGCCTTATTTAATACCATTACTAAATCCATAACACTGTACCCGAAATTTGGTGTCACAACTTCACACACTTTCCATGAATTCTACATATAAAGGTCTGAACAAAATAAATACATATGTCTTAGAATAAAGAAGAGCAGAATGGAAATAAAGTAGGAAGGGATGCCAAGGCCTGCGGACGCTTGCAGGACTACATCAGAATCTCCAAATGGACTGAAGGTAGCCTCCTCACTCTAAGGTCTGTAGGGTCCTGTACCGGGATTTGCACAAAAATATGTGCAGAGTGTAGCATCAGTCTAACTGGCCCCATGTACTAAGTAAGTGTCGAGCCTAACCTCGGCGAAGTAGTGACGAGGCTAGGACACGACAACCAAATCAACATGTGTAGTTTAATAATATACAGATAAAATAATAACAACAAGAAATAAAAAGCTAAATACAAAGAAAAGGGGAACATGATGAGGGGAGGAAATATCAAGTAATGGAAATAACAAAGTAAAGAAACAACTTAGATATCAATTTAAACAACAGAAGTAACAACGCGAAACAAGTGCACGGCATCACCCTTCGGGATTTTACTCTCATCCTCACCAAATAATAAATAAAATGCACGGCATCACCCTTCGTGCTTTTACTTTCGTCCTCACAATAAATCAATAGAAACGGCACGACATCACCCTTCGTGATTTTAATATCATGATATGGCACGGCATCACCCTTCGTGCTTTTACACTTTCTCACAATATCATACACGGCATCACCCTTCGTGCTTTACACTCTTTCTCACCCAAACAAATTAACAACAACAATCCGGCAAGCAAATCAACACTACAAAAATAATAATAAAGCAATAACGTCTCGGCAAGGGAGCCAACAGTAGAATAATTACCATCCCGGCAAGGGAAACATCTATAACCAATCTCACTTAGTACATAACTTCATAGAAAAATTATCAATTGAAACTAATACTCAACACTGATCAATATCAAGGAATTTCCACCAACATAGAAAACTATAAAGTGCAACTCAAGTAATACTTAACGATAAACCACATAAATCACAATATTCGACTCACGGTCATGCTTGCCACAACCGTATAGTTACTCGTCACCTCACCTATATGTTGAACATGATACTAACACATAGCAAATAGGACACAACACCTATTCCCTCAAGCTAAGGTTAAGCCAAACACTTACCTCGAATTCTACGGTCAAACTCAAGCCTCAATTACCGCTTTTCCTTTAGAACTCGCCTCCAATTCAATTATATCTAGACATAATTTCATTAATAATGTCAATAAATGCTAAATATTTCAACCCCAATGCATAATTATGAGTTTTCTATCATTATTCCCAAAAAGTAAAAAATCGGCCCCGGGCCCTCTTGGTCAAAACACGAGGTTCGGACCATAACCCGACCACTCATTCACCTACGAGTATGAATATGTAATTAGTTTCGAAATTCGACCCCAAATCGAGGTCTAAATTCCCAAAATTGTAAAATCCTGAATTCTCCTAAAATCCCAACTTTCTACCCTTAAAGAACAAGATTTAGTCCTAGAAATCTAATAGGTGTTATAGAAATTGAAGAAAATGAGTCTAATAACACATACCTACGATTTTGTGGTAAATACCTCTTCAAAAATCACCCCTAAGCTTCCTTAGTTTTGAAAATATGAAGTTATGGCTAAAATCTCGTTTTTTCTACTGTTTTAGTGCTGGGCGCCCATTGTTTATCGCATTCGCGTGAACCCTGTAGCATTCGCGAAGCACTGCCTCAGGAGGGCTTACGCGTTCCCGGGTAGGACCACGCATTCGCGAAGGCTTAGCCAACCATGCCATCGCATTCACATACAACAGGCCGCGTTCGCATACACCTACCCAAACCCTGACCAACCCCCCTCCTACTCTATGCGTTCGCGTATGGATGGGCGCGTTCGCGTAGAGAAACACCCTTAAAGCTCCGCGTTTGCGTCACACCCTATACGTTCGCGAATAACAATTCCTGCCCCTTCCCTGTTTACCCTTCGCGTTCGCGTGGGTTACCACGTGTTTGCATAGAACATTTACCTGGACACCAGCAAACAATAATTACACCAGATTTTCTAAGTCCAAAAACACTCCGACGCCTATCCAAAACTTACCCAAGCCCTCGGGACTCAAAGCCAAACTTGTACACAACCTTAACAACATCCTACGGACTTACTCCTGCGATTAAATTGCCAAAATAACATCTTAAACAACAAATTTATCATATAAATCAAAGGAAAAATCTCAAAACTTTCAAAGTTTCAAATTTCACAACTACGGGTCCGAATCACGTCAAATCACCTCCGTTTCTTACCAAATTTTACAGGCATCACTCAAGTACTATATTAGACCGGTACCAGGATTCAAAATAAAAATACGGGCCTGATACCATCAATTTCAAATATAATCAAATTTCCAAAAACTCTTATATTTTTAGTAAAACAATTTATTTAAAAAATTCATTTCTCAGGCTTGGGATCTCCGAATTCAATTCGGGGCATACGCCCAAGTCGCATATATTCCTATGGATCCTCCGGGACCGTCGAATCATGTGTCCGGGTCTGTTTACCCAAAATATTGATCGAAGTCAACTTAAATTAAATTTCAAAGGAAAAATTAGCATTTTTTGAGATAAAAGGATGCTTTCAAGGCCTCAAAACACAGTTTTGACTTATTAAACAAGGGATTACCTTTTGGTTCATCACACTTGTATTGGTAATTCACCAAGGTTTGTGATTACGAGGCACTAGTTATGTTCGGTTTAGTTTCTTAAAGTTTTATACGCTTTATTTCCTTTTGTGTTAACATTTCATTTTTTTTGTCTAGGTTGCCTAGGTCTCATGAGTGATGATAAAGCTTATTAGAGTCTCATTATTTATTGTCTAGGTTTCTTAAAGTCGCACAATAGAGCAAACATATGTACTTATCTTCTGCTATAGTGCTTTAGGAAAATTTCAATTCTTTCTTGCTCTATTGTGCGACTTTGTTCTAATGCTGAAGTTTGAATTATTCTATTCTTGTTCTTTCACATATGGTGAGGACACACACAATATCCATAGCTGGATAGGATTTAGAGACCCATGTTGTTTCCACTAGTAGGGGAAGAGGCCGAAGCCGTGGTAGAGCCAGAGGCAGAGGTAGAGCTCATCTTAGAGAACATGCAAATACACCTATTGCAGAGCCTCAGATTGAACGGGAGAAGGATGTCCCTGTTCAAACCATTCCAGTTGTAGCAGCTCAAGTCTCAGAGTGGTTCATTGTCACACCCGTACTACATGACACCCTAGTCCGCTTAGTGGGACTTATGGAGAGTGTGGCCTAGGCTAGTGCATTTCTTGTAGGACCAGTCGTCTCTCAGGCTAGGGGAAGAGCCCAAACATTTGCTACTCACACTCCAGAGCAGATATCTCTAATATATCAGACTTAGGTAGTTCCAGCAGTTGGGGTAGTTCAGCCGTTATTACTACACAGCCCGTAGAGAGACCCTCTATGTCGACAGAAGGGTTGAAGAGGTTGTACAAGTTCAGTAAGTTATGCCCTATTCATTTTGGTGGTACAACTTCTGAGGACCCATAGTATTTCTTTAATTGTTGCTATGAGGTATTGTGTACCATAGGTATCGTGGTGTCCGATGGAGTCGACTTCGTAGTGTTTCAGATGAATGGTTATGATGGTGGCAGGATTATGTTCGGGGTAGAACATCAAGTTCACCTCCACTCACTTGGGATCATATTCCAAAGCTATTTTAGGAGAAGTTCACTCCTTTTACCTAGAGAGAGGATCTACACACCCAGTTTGAGCGCCTCCAGCAGGGTAGCATGACTGTTACATAGTACGAGACCAAATTTGTGGATTTATCACGCCATAGAGCTGTCTTGATCGCTCGTAAGAGGGATAGGGTGAAGAGATTTATGGATGGCCTTACTTAAGTTATCAGGCTACAGATGAGTATAGAGACTGAGGATGATATTTATTTTAACCGAGTTGTAGATATTACTACATAGATCGAGAGGATTCTTAGTCAGTGTTTAGAGGCGACATCTGAGAAGAGGGCTCATCATTTCGGTGGTTTTAGTGGTGCCTTCTCTGGAGGCAGAGGTTTATTTGGTAAAGGCCATCCTCCCACAATTCTTCAGGAAATCGTGGTTCTTATAGACTCATCATGAGCAGTCAGTATTCAGCACACCTTCTATAACGACCCGGTCGGTCGTTTTGAGAGTTAGCGCCCTGATCCCCTAATAACTACTTCTCCCATATTTATGCTATTGAAACTTTCCGGAGCGTTGAGTGGTGAAATTCGGAGTGATTTTGGACACATAGTCCTTAAATGTAGATTTTAGCTTTTGAAATTAGGTCGTAGCTAGAACTGTGTGAAGACGGATCCGCAATAGGATTCCGTTGACTCTGTTAGCTCCGTTGGGTGATTCCGGGGTTAGGTGCATGTTCGGAATATGTTTTCGAGGTCGGTTGTGGATTTAGGCTTGAATTGGCGAAAGTTAGAATTTTGGCAATTTCGGCCGATAGGTGAAATTTTGATATCAGACTCGAAATGGAATTTCGAAAGCGACAGCAGGTCCGTAATGTCATTTATGACCTGTGTGAAAAATGTGAGGTCATTCGGATGAGTTTAGACGTGATTCTACATCGAATGTGGATTTTAGAAATTTCATAAGTTCTTAGGCTTGAATCTATGCATATTTAATGATTACTATGCTATGAGACGTGTTTTTAAGGCTCGACAAAGTTTGAATGAGGTATTAGGGTTGGTTGGTATGTTTGGTTGAGGTCTCGGGGGCCTCGTGTGTGTTTCAGGTGCCCAAGTGGGCAAATCTTGACCTAATCCTATTGCTGGTTTTTGGTGTTCATAGCAGCAACTTTTTGTTAATCGTGATCGCAAGAGTTCCTCCGCGATCTCGTAGAGGTAAGCTGAGGTCGGCAGAAGATTTTACTTCGCGATCGCACAAGTCCCTCTGCGATCGCAGTGGTTTGGACAATTTGGTCTCCGCGTTCGCATGTCTGGGATCGCGATCGCATAGAGTACCTTAGGCTTGGGAAGATTTAATACTTGTTCTACGCGGTCGCGAGAATGTGTACGCGATCGCATAGTTCGGGGTCGGTGAGGTTCACGATCGCGAGTATGGTCCTGCGATTGCATAGTGGAAATATCAGGCGTGGGCTCATACCCTCCGTGATCGCGACAGTTGGTCCGCGATCGCATAGACCAATAACTGGGCAGTCATTTTAAAAACCCAATTTCGAGGGTTTATGTTATTTTCACCATTTTTTATTTTGAGAGCTCGGGAGAGGGGATTTTTGGAGGAATATGCACCTGGGTAACTTGGGTGAGTAATTTCTATCCATTATAGATCAATTTCCATGATTCCAATCTTAAATCCCATCTTTAATTTCGAAAGTTTTGGGTAGAAATGGGAAAAATGGGATGAACTTCATAAACCTAATTATTGAGTTTTGATTGGGTGTTTGACCTCCGATTTGAGAGATTCTTATATAGTTAGACTCCTGAGTGATTGAGTGTCCGAAAAATATAATTTTTACCCGATTCCGAGACGTGGGCCTGGGGGACTTTTGAGCGAATTTCCTAATATTACGTATTGCTTAGAAATAATTAGCTATTTTGTTTCTTTGAAGTGATATTCACATTATGCAATCGAATTGAATAGATTTGGGCCACCCGGAGTCGGATACTCGTGGCAAGAGCGTGGTATTGAGTTGATTAGCGCAGTCAAGGTAAGTGGCTTGCCTAACTCTGTGTTGGGGATTTCCCTTAGGCATTTTTATACTGATTTTACTATGTGGACGCCATGTACGTGAGGTGACGAGAGTGCGTACACGGGTCATGGTTTCTAAATTCCCGTTTTTCCTTCTAATACATAACTCATTTCATTCCTATATTACTGCTTCATGTTATAACTGATTAGTTAGCATAGGAATGAGCATGCCTACCTGTTATCACTTGAATTCCCCGTACTTGCTACTATTCGCTCCATGTTTAGGTAGTTCTACCTTATTCTTGCCTAATGTTTTCTTGAATTGTTTAATAAAGCTGTATCCGATAGGATTCTGCATCTCATATTTAAATTGGGACTACGGACCGAGATCCGGGAGCTTTTCCCCTGTACTGCATTGCATATTTAAATTGGGACTACAGACTGAGATCCAGGAGCTTTCCCTCTATACTGCATAGCATATTAAATTGGGACTACAGACTGAGATCCGGGAGCTTTCCCCCTGTACGGCATTGCATATTTGCTGTCGAGATATATGTTGTGTTGAGCCGAGGGATTTTCTTTATTATTTCTTTCAGTTTTTCCTTTAAATTCTTCTTATTTTAGCTATTTATATGTCACTGTTCAAACTTATAACAGTCTTATTTTCAAACTTATAACTGTCTTACTTACGGAGTACCGAATGTGGAGTACTCACGCCCTTTCTTGCGCATGTTTTTCCCATGTGCAAATCCAGGTACCAGTACACAACATTTTGGCTAGGAGTACTACAACAGTTGTTAGGAGACCGCAAGGTAGTTCTGCAGCATCCGCAGAATCCCACGTGTCCCCATCTACTCTACTACAGATTTAGGAGATATACATATAATTTTTTTTCCTTGTTCCGTTGTATAGAGCTATAGTCGAATAAAGCTTGTGATTTGTGGCATTCTTGGTTTTGGGAAAGTAAAAGATGTAGATGCCGAGCGGCTAAATTTTATAGTATTACTTCATCTTTACTGTTTTGTTATTATTCGTCTTACTTTTTGGCAATATAGGCTTACCTAGTCGTAGAGACTAGGTGCCATCACGAGACCGTTCGGAGGGTAAATTCGGGTTGTGACACCTTCATCTCCTATTAGTGCACCAAAACTACAAAGTTAATACGGTGTTCATTCGGGCCGTCAGGGATCATCTAAGAATCAAAAGTAATGCCAGTCACAAGGTTGTTTTGAGTGCGGCGATGCAGGTCATATCAGGAGGTATTTTCCTAGATTGAGGAGCAGCAGACCACAACACGGTACTCATGCCATGATTTCGGCACCGGTTGCTCCACCGCCCGCTCAACCATCTAGATGTGGGGGTCAGACATCTTGAGGTGGTGGGCAGGCTGTTAGAGGTGGAGGCAAGCCATTAGAGGCCGCCTGGGAGGCGAGGGTCATAGTGGTGGGGATCAACCCCGTTTATATGCATTCCTAGCTAGACCTGAGGCAGAGTCATCAGATGCGGTCATCACAATTATTATTCCAGTTTGCCATAGAGATGCATCCATTTTAGTTGATTTGGGTTCCACTTATTCATATGTGTCATCCTATTTTTCTTCATATTTGGATATTTTTCGTGATTCTTTGAGTTCTCCTATTGACGTGTCTAAGCCTGTTGGGATTTGTTTATTCTAGACAAGGTATATCGTGCTTGTTTGGTTACTACCGGGAGGTATGAGACTAGGGTAGAATTTCTATTACTTGATATGGTGGATTTTGACGTGATCTTGGGCATGTATTGGTTGTCACCTTATCATGCTATTTTGGATTGTCACTTCAAAACTATTACATTAGCCGTTCCAAGAACATAAGAGTGGCGAGGGGCTCCTGGCCATTTTAGTTGCAAGGTCTTTTCTTTTGTGAAGGACAGACATATAGTCGAGAAGGGGTGTCTGGAATTCGGCCTATATCGCGATCCTAGTGCGGAGGTTCCTTCAATAGATTTGGTATCAGTAATGCGCGAGTTCACATGGGTATTTCAAATAGATTTACCGAGGATGCCACCCAATATAGATATCGACTTCTGCATTGACTTTTTTTCAGGCACTCAACCCATTTCTACCTCTCCACACCATATGGCCCCAATTGGATTGAAATAGTTGAAGGAGTATTAGCAGTACTTGTTTGATAATGGATTCATTAGACCTAGTGTCTCGCCTTGGGATGAACCAATGTTGTGTAAATGTTCATTTTGGAGCTCGAGGGGCTCTGAGGAGTTTTGAATGTGTTACAGAAGAGTTTGGAAACTTCTGGTGCAAGGCTTTGTTGGTGCAATCCAATAGATATCGCATTTGCGGTGTCACCCTCAATTTTGCAGTCATTGGATCACATTTATGAAATGCGGACGGAGGTG